>NW_006500346.1:1596655-1619174 GCF_000471905.2 Amborella trichopoda | reverse complement strand
ATTAAATTTGGCACATATTTTTAGAAATGTGGGACTTGACTTTTTTAGAGATATGTGTCAAATTTAATGGCGATCCTTTGAGGTCCTACACACAGAGATGTAGAAATGTCTCATATGATAATTACTTTTATATATATATATATATTTGTTATAATCACATAAGCAAAACTTTTTTAACAATAGAACAGGTTATCAAATACAGTAGGTTAGTACCCATAACGTATTTAAACATTCGACTTCCACAAAAAAAAAATTTTGACTTCCATAAAAGTACAAAGTTTTTCTTTCTTAAATATATCTTTCAGCCAAACACGTGCGCACACGCATACTCTGCAGCAATTAGTACTTTTGGTTCTCAGTTTCCCTTGCCTGGGTACATGTGTGCGCTCAGCATCAAAAAATTACGTCTACCGTGCAATGTAAACGTTATAAGTCATGATAGCAGGCCAGCGACCGCACCAAAACCCCGTCCATACAAAAATAAAAGTATAAAACCTGTTTTACTCTTATTTACGTATTAACTTTGGGATTGTATAAAATGAGACTATTTACTAATTATCATTAAAATAAAAAAAATTGTTTCATCCAGGCTGGACCGCATTTTTATTTGTGCGGTCCAAAAAGGTCAAGCATCCATCTTAAAGATGGATGCAAGTAAGTGTTCCATCCAAAAACAATAGAAGCTAAAGGTCCAATTTTTTTACTAGAATTATTATTTTTAGTTTTTAAAATTTATTTGTTTTGTCATATTCATGATCATTATATTAGAGCATAGTTAGCAAGTCGGGGACTATCAATAAATCGGCTCACCATAAAATCAGAAACAAATCGTTTTTATTTTAAAAAGTCGGATGAAAAAATTGGGTAAAAAATACAGATCGGCAAAAATACTTCATATAAAGATATTGCTAACATATCGGATTAGGCTAAAAAAATCGGAGTAAAAAAATCAAATAAATTTATAATATTATAAATTCTAAAAAATAAAAATTATGTCAAAGCCATCAATAACTAATTCATCCATAAAAATTTTATTAGACTAATATAATTAAGTCAATTAATTTAGATGCCTCGTGACTCCCATCCAATCATCAAATATTAAATACATAATTAACTAGTATATACAAAAAAAAAGTAACCATATGAATCTACCTTTTAAATACTTTAAAAAACATCACACCTACTTATTACATACCAAAAATAAATATACTATATGATTTTCTTCATTAAATATTTTAACTATGATATGGTGACAAATATACTACATAAATACATCAAGTACTTAAAGGGGAAAGTTTATATAGAGCCTAGGCTCTAAACAATCAAATTAGAGCCTACCTAAAAAATTTCACTATAAGAAGTTGTTTTGCTGCCCAAACATCATAAAATTGATCATCTCGACATCAAGATGCATAGACATGAGAAGAAAATGGATTTCAAGTTTTGGAATAGTGCATCTTGTAATGCATTTTTTTACCGTCAATTTTCAAGATTTTCTATTTTTTAAGTTTTAATTTTTATAATTAAAGATGAAAATATATTTGAAGGTTGTTATAAAAAGTTATAATATTAAAACCATATCTCTCAACGCTATTTGAAGGTGGGCTCTAATTTGATTGCCTATAGCCTCGGCTCTATATAAACCACGCCCATACTTAAAACGTCACACCTACTTTGCTGGTACCAAAAAAAAATACATGATTTTTGTTTTGGGAAAGGTTTTTATGCTTCTTCTACAACATAGAAGTACTATCCTCCCTTACCATCCAGCCGTCTAATTTAGATCAAGAGAGCCACTTACCGTTTGATATTAGATCCGACGTCTCAAAGTATTTTATTTTTAGTTTTGTTTTATACAAATTGTATGATTATGAAATTTGGTATGTGCCATCTTCTCATTGGGGTGCACCTATAAAAAATAATAAAAATAAATTTTCGATAAAATATAATGACCAAAATACCCTTTGTTTATTTTATTGAAAAAAATATATATTTTTTCGCTAATGTCGAGTTTAATAGCAGAATGGAAGTTCAAAATTTGATGTCAAAATAGTTTATAGAAAAAAATTAAAATAAAATAGTGTAGAGACATGACATTGTGGTTGAGGCATTCTTAGCCCTCCATTCAAAATAAATGGTTGGATAAGGGGGAAGATCGAACTTCTATGTTGTAGGGGAAGCATAGAAAGGTTGCCTTTTTGTTTTCTCGTCACAATGATTTAACTATATTATGGTAATTATAGTCATAACATAACTATGGTTAAAGTTTTATAAACTTCTTTAATTGAAATAGGCTCCGAGAAATTTGTGTTTCACATATTTGTGTTTACGGTTTAGAGAGAGAGAAGAAGGATGAAGGAAGAGAAGAAATAGGCACTGGGCTCATAGCCATTAGGATTTATAGAGAGAGAAGGAAGTAGGAAAAGTTCATCGGCTTTGGTTTATAGAGAAAAGAAGGAAGAAGGAAGAGTTAATTGACTTCACATACCCTAGGGCCCTAATAGAAGAGGCCCTAACTGATTTTTAAAGAGAGAAAAAGAAGATGGGATACTGATTTGGGATGGTTTGAATAGGATATTTCTCTCTGATTTGAGTTGTTGTTTGAGAAAAAACCTTAATTATACTGATTTGTGAAGACCCTCATTGATTTTTTGATTCGTGAAGAGGTCCTGATTTTTAGAGGGAGAAAAAGATGAGGGTTTTTCATTTTGTTGGAGAAACATGAAGCATAGCTGAAGGATAGGTTTGGGGGATTGCTTGCTCCTATAAATTTACAGTATATTATTAATCTTTGTGATCACATAATCAAAAACAAAATATTGATTATTTGGTCATGTATTCACATTCTCTGCTTCTCATTCATCAGTAAAAGCAATGATTTAAAAATCGACGAGTCGAACCGGACTCGCCCGGTTCGACTCGAGAATCGGCACAGCTAGTGTCAGTTCCAGCACAAAACCGTGAACTGCCTGGTTCTAGAGCAGAAGCGCCGGTTCCCACCCGATTCTAGCGGTTTCCTCCGGTTCTAGCCTCAAAAGCACATTCACATATGTGTACGCGTCACGCGTGCGACATGCACCACTCCCACACGTGTGTACGTGTGACACGAGCGGTACACACTCCTACACGTGCTACATACACTCCCACATGTGCTAGACATGCGACACGGACATGCACGCGTACACCGGTTCTAGCCGGTTCAGGCCTAGCGGTACACACTCCCACACGTGCACGCGTGCACTGGTTCTAGCCGGTTCAGGCCTTAAAAACACATTCACACGTGTGTACATGTCACGCGTGCGACACGCACCACTCCCACACGTGCCACACACACTCCCACACGTGCCAGACGTCCTACATGCACATGCACGCGTGCAACGGTTCTAGCCGGTTCAGGCGTAGCGGTACACACTTCCACACGTGTTAGACGTGCGACACACACATGTATGCGTGCATCGGTTCAGGCCTCAAAAAGACATTCAAACGTGTGTACGCTTCACACACCACTCTCACATGTGCCATACGTGCAACACGCATATGCACGTGTGCATGTGCACAGACACCCTAGTGTTTTCACACTTGTGTTTATTTTTCAATTACATAGTTATTTATATAGCATATTTGAATACTCATCTTTCGATGTGGGACAATTCTCAAACATAATTAAATAAAAACAGAATGTAAATATATGCTATTAGTAGGTAATTTTAAACACATATGTTAAGGAGGCATAATGGTTGTCATTAATGTTATTTGCTTTGACTTTTCAAGTTCGAATCCCCCCTTGGGCCATATAATATCTTGAGCTAATACTTGTTCCTCCTTAGGCATATAATAAATTAAAGTGTTATTTCCAAAATTTGTACGTATTTTATTAATTTTTACATTGATAACCAAATCTTTTATTTTATTTATTAATTTTTACATTATAAATCATATAATGTATTATTTTTCTTACAGTTGTCAATAATACATTTTAAATTAAATAATATTATAAAATATTTTTAATTTGTTATTATTTATCTAATAAAATAATTATAAAATATAAAATAACAATTATAATTTCAGTATATAATATTATAATTAGTTAGGTTGTAATAATTTTGGATTATAGTTAGTTAGGCTGTAATAATTTGGGTTTTTTTAGCGGATTAGGGTTTTTCGTCAAAACGAGATTTTAATGGTCATTCTTTCATTGATTTAGTCTACTCTTTATATAATACATGTATAATTATATATTTTATCCATGATAATTCTATGATTTTTCTTTTATGTGATGCAAATTTAATACTTAAATTTATACAGGGAAAGAGCATCTCAATATTTACAAATTGATGAAAAAAATGAAAGTTAATAATGTAGTACCCTCATTTCTTATTGGATTCCTAAAAAACAACATTTATAATGAATTTTAATATTTTTTTCGGATTTTTTGAAGCTTTAATCCCACCAATTCAGTCGATTCCCGATCCGTATCGTCGATTCGCCGATCCGAATCGGTTTTTTAGGTGCCCAATCCAGGTCACCGATTCTCTTTTTAAACCATTGAGTAAAAGACTATGTTTTGAGCTCTAACTCGTGCCATAAACATTATCTTCATAAAAACAATTACCACAAATAATAACAGAAATATGCATGTATATGATTTTCTTTACACAATGATTTATTTTCCGAAATGATTTGCTATAAATAATATTATTTCATTTACACAACGATTTTCCATAATAACAAAGTTGTTTAAATTAAAAAAAAAGGCCAAAAAATTTCATACTTTCAATCGGCAATTGTGGCTTTGAAGAACACAATGGGGATAAATAATTATATTTTAGAATTTATTTTTGAAATAATATATTTTTTTTCAAAAGCATGAAAGCAGCAATGATTGTAATACACAAAATACATAAAAAAAATTATAGGTAAAAAAAAGATACGATTTTTTGGTCCGATTTACTTCGCATTATGAAAAAATCGTGGTTTTTGTGAAAAATACGAGATTTTTTCACTTTTTCAAAAGCCACCAACCGTTTAAAACTGTTTCCATGAAAACGCCGATGTTTTTAAACAATCACCGATTAAACTGCGATTCGCTAACTATTACTAACTATGATTTGAGGTGGCATTTGACAAACATGTAAAAGGGGTAAAAGTACGCCACTTTGCCCCCAACGTCAGTTATCACCCGTTTGACAACCCTAATGTATTCGGTCCACGGCGGATTCCCTGTGCAAACCCTAGAGGGTTTAAGAAGAAACAGGGCAGTCGTAAGCTCCATAACAGTTCTCTTTGTAACCCTAGAAGGAACACATCAGCCGTAAGCTGAATCGCCATCATCAGAGAGCTCTAGCTGAAGAGTTTAAGCCCCAAAAAATCCGTGAGTTCTTATTTTTTTACTGTTTATTACGATGATATGCCCCAAATCTTTTTTTTTTCCTGCTATTTTTGCTTATTTCTTCATGAATGTGTTTCAATTGGTTTTTACTGTTTGTTTTTTATTTTTTTTACTTTCTGCTAGTTGTTTGTATCATGTTACCACTATGTTTGAGATCTATTTGTGCATTTGAGCACCTCAAACGTTATTTTGTCTGGTTATTTGTACCAGAAATATTAACTCGCTTTTTTTGCCTATTTTATGCACTTTGTGTACATAGAATGGAAAACATCTCATGGTTAGAATTTCGATATTGTTGGTGGTGTTTATGGGGGGTTTTCATTGAATCGAATGGGTCAGTAGAAATTAATTTTTTCTTGTGATTTTTTACCCTTTTTGGTATTTTCTTGTGCACTTTTGTGCCCATTTTCTGTTTTTCTTGTGTTGCCCCTTTTCTTCGCATACCCATCTCATGTTTTCTCCCAATTTCAATTCTGTTAAATGTGATAGTTGTTGCCTAGCAGTTGAAAATATGAGATTGTGGCTCGTGGCATATACATGACACTTGATCATTTCGACTTGGCCATCACAAATGTTTACTTGTTTGGTTTATGTTTACTGTTTCATAGGACAAGAAGATTATTGTTATCTTTTTTAGTTATTTTGATCAGGTTAGAGCGTCAATGCTCCTGCTGCCTCCATGTTCACAAATTGTTAAGCTTAGAATTATCAAATGCATATGTATTTGTTGATTGTTACCAAAACATTCATTGGGTTTCAAGTCTTGTTAGATGTGTGATACATTCAAACAGGCTCATAATTGATCTAAATGTGTGACACATTCAAGAACATCAAACTTCAACTAGCAGTTGCGACTTCAAAAGTTCAAATGTTACTTGCTTCTGGTCTCATTTGTTCTAATTCGTGTCTTTTTCATTGAAATCTGAAATAATTAATCTACAGATACATACAAGTTAAGAAACTGAGGTCTTGGTTTGGTCTATCGATAAATACAAGTCGAGAATTTTTTCTTTGGGCAATGTTGCCACAAGTTATGATGGGAGCTTTGCTATTTTGGGCACTGTGATCCACAACTTTCGTTTACTAAGTCAACCATTCAAACTTGCTGTTGCTCCCAAGATTACACAAGTAATATAATTTGATATTATATTTAGGTGCCATTAAAATGTCATTGGCCTCAACAAATAATGGAGAATTACCTCGACATTCCTGTCCTCGTTGCCATATACTATACAATCCTACTACGTCATGTTCCCAAAAAAATCCCAATAGATTGTATTTTAGGTGTCCACGATGTACTTTTTTTTAGTGGTGCGATGATTATAATGAAGGGTTGATGAACTATGGTGAAAACTTGAGGCAACAGAAGTGATATATGTTTGCTCTTGAGGGCTGCTTGTGTGAGTGAAATTTTGATATTAAGAAAATTAATTTTCTTCAATATTTATGTAAATATTGGTGGATGAATGGAAGGAATCTTATTTAATTATGAAATATTTTTTAAACATTGCATTTTGCACATCATATCAATGAAATACATAATGAGCGATATTACAGACAGTTTCCAGCTTTCCCATTGCCAAACAAGTGAAATTACCAGCACCACAATTTATTGGTTTCCAGCTTTCACCTTACCAAGTTTCACCTGCATCCCATAATCTATACCAAGTTTCACCTGCATCTCAAAATCTAGGAAAGTCAGCAGTAGGGGTGATTCCCAAGGACATTGCAGTGAAAGTTATCAAACGCTACCTGAGTGTAGCCATGGCGAACCCTGAGGAGCATGACTCTGAACATGGTTCATCCTCAGAAGAGGTACTTTTAAAAACCCTATCCCTAATTATTTGATGCCCTTTAGTTACTTTCACAAACCCTAACACTAATTTTCTGATTCCCCTTTGTTGCTTTCACAAACCTCTACCCTAATTTTCTGATTTCCCTTTAGTTGTTTTTTCGTTATTGTACGCTACACCAGTTTTATTCTGTGTGTTTCTTATTAGACTGTCCTGGTTTTGCTCCTCTCTCTCAATTATATTTTCCTAAAAATTCATTGTAGCCCTAGTTTTTTATTATTTTTATTGGGTAGTCATCATCCCCTTAGGGTTTTTTTTTCTTTTGGGAAAATTTTACCTCTAATTTACCATTCTGGCTGGTCTTTGCGAGTGTGATCTTGTTTTTTCTCTTTTTTTGATAACTGGCTATTGATAATAGGAAGAAGGAATAGAAAGAGAGCTAGCTGATGTATCCTTTGAAGAGCTTCAACGAGCCCTCTCAGATGGCAGACATTCTATTCCTTCTAAATCAGATGCAGGGAAGAAATTTGGAAGGGCCAACAAAAATAGGTATGGTGTATCTTTTTCAAATTATTTGTTGATTTTATTTTTTTGTTGGGTTTGAATATATACATTTTTTTTATCTGTTAAGTTTAAGAAGAAATTGGAATTTCATTTAAGATGTAATTTTCTGGGGCTTTAATTTGCAGATTTTCATGTTTGGCTTGTGTATCCTGAAGACCAGTGTTAATCACAACTTCTGAAATTTATTTATTTTTTGTTTTGAAATTTTATCACTGTGGGATCATGCTGAATTAATAGTTATTTATTTTTTCGTTTTGAACATTTATCATTGTGGTATCATGCTGAATTTAATAGGCACGACAAGATGTGCATTCCACTTTAAATTGGAATTACTTTTTGGGTTAAAATATTATCTTGCATGATTGTTTGCACCATTTGTTAAGGCCGATGGAGATCAGCTGCAAAAAACCAGTGGGTAGGTTCAGGCAAGTTGTTCAAGGGCCAAAAAAGGTGCGTCTTAAATTCTCACCTATTATTATTATTAGTAGTAGTATTATTTTGATTTTATTATTTTTGTTAATGTGTGTTTTTTTTTTTTTAATTTTGAGTGATTTCTATTTTGGTAGAGAGAATATTTTTTGTTGGTTTTAAGACACATGAGGGTTATATGCTCATCTTGCTTCATTATGACATAGATTGCCTCATGTTTTCAATATATTTATATGTTGTATGCTTTGCTTTTAGCCTCATGAAGTTGATGCAGGGAGAAAAGATGGGAAATTGAATCCACCCTTTTCCTGAACCATAAACAAATAAGATAAACAATAATAGAGAAAGAACGTGGCTGTAAATCAAGCCAAGAGAAGAATTTTCTTCTTTCATAAAATAAAATTTATTCCAATAACATCTGCCCCCAAACTTTGACATCTAACCTTTTATAAGCCTATGAAATCCTAGTTTAACTTGAAATTCACGTAAATATTTAATACTTTAAAGTACCCATAAAACAATGCCACATTTCCAAAAATACCACTGTGAACAGTAAAACGTGAATAGTACACACGTGAACAATAGCGCATGAACAGTAAATAAAAAAATAAAAACCCTAGAAATCCTAAAAACCCTAGAAATAAAATCTAAAACTAAAACTACAATATACATCATTGAAATTGAATAAAAATACAAAATAAGAAGATTTTTGCCCTCCATTAGAAGTTGATTTGGCTGTTGGCAAGATAAGGACCAATGTGGCAATGTCAATACATCACATGCCTTTTGCATTGTTGGTGCGACTGATTATTGGTGTCTTATGACACTAGAGTATTCTACTGCTTATGATGCATCAAAATTTGGAACACAATTGATATAAAAGAAGTTTGACAAGTTCACAACTCTCAATGTGTTGTATTCTACTGGTGTGCAATTTTGAGAAGTTTTGGATTACCATTAACACACATGAGATACTATAGAATTGTAGTGGCTTTACATGCTATTAGTAATGTCCAAATCAATATCTTACTTTGCAATATAAGAGGGAGGAAAACGAACAAGTCAACAAATTAATTATACATCTAATGCGGGGATGTAGTCACTCAAATGTGTCTTTTTATTTTCATAGCTAATTAGAGAGTCTTTTGATAATTGACAATGCAATACAGTCTTTCTCATTTGTGGTATGTTAGCTGTGGATAAGATTCTGGTTCAACAATACTTCTCTCATGGAATTCCTGCACATATTTTTGGAGGTATCTTTCCAATTATGGCATATGCCTCTGATCTATCACGGTTGCACTCCACAACTGAGTTGTCATTAGTTTTATATGGATGCTCGGATAGTTTGAGAAACTAATTTAGTTTTGATTTTTATCTGTTTTTTCCTGCATATTAACTTTTAAGAGAAGTCACATTCTGTTTGATTGCCGAAAGATCCCTACAAATTTAATAAATGATCAACCTTCTTTGCATTTTGAAAATTGGACTGTTTTTCTATTAAAAAAGACAATATATATTGGTGTCACATTTCAACCTATAGTAAATGTTCTTCCTCTCTTTAGAACCTATTGCAATATGTTTGTAACCTTACTTTTAGAGCAGGGAGGGGTGTAGGGTGGGCTTTTAGGAAGATCTTTGGTATTGGTTTAGACTTAGGTTCTGGAGATTGCTTAAGCTAGCAATGTGTAGTAACGCTTAGGTTTGGTGATTATTGTGGTTTGCTATGTTTGAGAGCAATGTGATGGATAAGGTCACTCAATTGATGCTTCCTTTGTGGGGTATCTACATGCCCTTGGAGTGAGGAGTTAAGTGGATTTGGATTTGATATTTGAATGGGATTGTGAGGCTACATATGAATATCTTGTTCCATTGCAATTTGCACAAAGCATAGTGGGCTATTCAACTGTAGTCAATGTACTGCTTATAAGTTCATTCTCATTAATTGAACTTAGAAATATCACTTTTTCTTTGGTTTCATTGTTTTGTATGATTTACTCGGAATGAGGAGAGACGTCATTCCAAGCAGAACACAGTTGGAGGCATTGCCAATTGTATCTTGACAGAAATACAAGTGGCCCTGCCGACAATTCAGTGAAATATTTCCCCTATGGAAGAATGATGAGTTTAGAAATGGCCACTTTTGGGTGGTCTTTCTATTAAGCAAGGATTCTCGCAGGTAATCATCTAAAGAGAAAGGAATTGGTGGGTTTTAAGTGGAACAAGATGAATATTTCATGTCCTAGACACTTGTCAAAGAAGACTTAGATGTACGATGGAGGCCATCGTGAATGGAAGACCCTAGCGGCTAATTAACTCCACATGATAAAGTTGCATCTAGTGAATCTCATCTCTTAGAGACGTCTCTAAGAATTTTTAGAGTGGTGAGGGGTATATACGAGGGAACTTATGTGATCGCCGCATGCTATTGAAACTGAAGAGGAAGTTTTATAGGATGCCTGCAAGACCAGCCATGCTTTATGGGACGGAATATCGGGCGGTCAAGAAATAACATATCCACAGGATGAGCATAGCTGAGATGAGGATGTTGAGATGGATGAGTGGCAATACAAGAAAAGATTGAAATTCATAATGAATATATACAAGGGGACTTAGTTGTGGCTATGGGTGTTAAGATGAGGGAAAGTAGACTTAGGTGGGCTGGCCATATGTAGCATAAATCTTCTACAAAACCGGTTAGGAGGTGTGATTTGGTTAAAGTGGAAGGCTCTAAAAGGGCAAGGGAAGGCCCAAAAGGACATGGATAGAAGTAGTGAGAAAAGATATGGTGACTTTTAGTCTTACTGAGGGTATGACCCTTAATAGGAAAGAATAGAGGATCAAGATTCATGTAGCTGATCCCAAATCATTAGGATAAGGCTTGGATGATGATGATGATATACATATTTTAATTGGAGTTCAGCAATAGGATTTGAATTTGCGATAAAGTAGTGCAATCATCGAAATTTGAGCCATTCAAGCCCAAGCCTAGATTATAGTTTTTGGAAGCGGGAGCTGAAGCATGAGTGGTACAAGCATGGAATCACGATAGGCTGGAACATCCCTATGGTAGGGAGCACCATCTCTATAATGCGTATCTTAGTTTTGAAAGAGTTTAATGTTTTCTTCTTTGTTTTGGAAGTGTTTGTAATGCATATCTAAGTGATCAAGATCCTAGAATTTTGATCCTCACTTTTTTGGGATCGTGCTTTGATTGCGCAAGAAATTATTTGGAATTGGTTGCATCTGACAAAAGTTTCGAGGTTTTGGTGTGTCCTCAACAAGGAACCTGTAGTATTGTTATTGATGGTGCCCTTAATAGGGTTCCCCTAGAATTGGAAATACGGCCCTCGAGTACCCTTAACAAGAGTTCCCGTAGTATTGCAATCGTTACATTGAGTGTTCTTAATCATGGCTCCCTAATAGTTTTTGGATTAAGGTCATTGAGTGCCCTTAACTAAGGTTCCCTAAGATTAGGATCGAGGTTAACTAGTGTTTTTAGACACGGTATTCTTCTTCATTGAATAAAGAGACTACAATTGTTTGATTCATGAATAATAAGTTCAAGAAAAAAAATAAAACATTTATTTGGGTTCCCCCAATATTATTGATTTCTAGACACCCATCCTTTTCTGTTTGAATAAAGAAATTACATTTTTATTAATTAATAAAAAATGGAACTAAAAAAATTTAAAATATCCAGTTAACTTTATCCAAAAAAAAAAAAATTTAAAATATCAAAACATTCAATAATATTACTCTAAACATTTTATAATGGTTGAATATATAGTTTATGGAACACTAGAAGCATAAAATAGTTTTCTTCGTTAATAAAGTGAGTACAATTTTTTAATTAATAGGTAAAAACTTTTTTTTTTTTATAATGAATAAGTAAAAACTTTAAAATATAAATTTTTAAACAAAGATAAACAAACCTAATCATTATACGATATTTTTATTTCTTTTGAGCAAGGTTTAAAAAAACGAAGCAATGAGACGAATCGGTCACACCCATACTTTGTCGGATCGGGGGAATTGGTGGATCGGATCGGAAGAATCGGCGAAAGCAATAATTTTTGTCCCAATTTTTTTTAAAAAAATAATTCACAAAAAAACTGTTCATCCCTTTTTTTTTTTTTTTTGACTCGGTGAAGAATCGGTTGGAATCGGTTAGACTCGGTGAAGAATCATCGGTATCGGCGGTTCTGTGTAAAAATCGGCAAGTCTACTATTCTGAATTGAATGAATCCCGATTTTTTACCAGATTCTGGACGGTCATGGCGATTCTCGATTTGGATCGTCCAATTCTGGATTGGGTCACCGATTTTTAAATCACTGCTTTTGAGGAACGTAGTTTTATATAAAGATGAAAATTAGACGCAGCATCCTTCCTTATGTGAATAAGGAAGTTATAACCTTGAAGCCAAGACTTTTTAAAGTGGGTTAGCATGGTCTACCGGCATTCTTGTTTGTGCATACAAAACATACACTTTTTTTTATGTACACTTGACATGAAACTATGTGCAAGACAAATAAATAATGATTATTATTCCCTTGGGATGATAACACTACTCCTTTGGCAAGCTTGAAATCTCCAAGGACATACTAGCCCATTGCCTATCTAGAGGTTCATGCAATTCAATTGGTTTCACTCTCTTGAACTTGCCCTTCTGGCACACTAGGCAGGTCCGCGCATCCTCTTTGACATTGTCCATCATCCTTGGTTAGGCCAACAGTAGCGTCCAAACTCAAGGCTTGCGTATACGTTCCCATGCAACCGGCCTACAAAGTGTCATGGCACTCTCGGATTAGTTTCTTCTGAAGCAAATTCTCCTCTATAAGGGGCGACAAAGCTGCAAGCTCGAGCATTAGGAAAATTTACAAGTTTTATGTCAAATTCTCCTCTATAAGGGGCGACAAAGCTGCAAGCTCTAGGATTAGGAAAATTTACAAGTTTTATGTAAAATACACTTTTTTTATTACAAATTTATTGTTAAGTTGACAATAATATTACTTGGAACGTTCTCTTTTGAGGATGTCTAGCGTGAGAGTGATAGAATAAACCTATAAAAGATAGAGAATATAATATATTTATCTACTTACATTATCAAAAGCATATCAAGGAGGGAGGCCGTTTATTGCATCCTATGTTCATGTGTAAGCACACTTACTAGGGTTGTCCACTGGCGAGGGATAGAAGGGGATCTTTCATTTGTCCTATGATATCTAAGGATGAGCAAGAGATATTAAAGCATGGGGACTTTGAAATACAAAGATTGTATGGGAGAAAAAAAGCAAACTCAGAAAGAGGGAACGTCTCTCCAACTACTTAGGGAGAGAATATGATCCTTTGGACTCATCCTCATAACGGAGTTTCAGATGAGAGGTCCACAATGCTAAGGAGGATGGCTGCAAGCTTATGTTGACCATTGAGATAAGCTGATTGGGTAAGCAAGACTCTTCTTAAAAGAGTCACATAGTAGAGATTTGTCTATTTTATATTATTATTTTTCTGATTATTTGAACAAGTCCCTGTGGAATTGAATGTATGTTTTCTTTCCTTTTTTTTTTGGTGGGGTGGGGGAGGAAGTGAGGGGAGTTTTAGTATGGGATTGTTTTTTCCCCATTGAATCATTTGTTTAAGCTTCGTTGTGGATCATTAGAATTTAATATAAGTGATGAATCTTAAAGAAAACATTGGGAGAAAACATCAAGTTCTTCTATAAGAAAATTTATTTTTGAGGTAGTATCATTCTTTATTGGAATTGAACTAAAATATTGAATTTTGATGGAAAATGAATAAAAATATTATTTTAGGAAACAAAAATTCAAAATATGAATTTCTATGGAGAGGAGGTTCAAAGGCTGCCCCATGCCCCTTTTTCCATTTTTTTAAAAAGATTTTATCCTCCCCTCTTCCTTTCATTATCATCAGAGCCTTTACTCAAGTATTTGGGGTCGGCTACATGAATCTTGGTGCACTATTTTGCTCTGTCCAGTGCCCTACCCTCAATAAGACAACGCTTTAGCATAAACAAATAACATAGGTTTAGGATTTATGGGAAGTTTTGGCAAAGGTTTACATTGGCTGCCTACCTAGCACAACACACCTCATTTACCCAGGCTTGGGACGAGTTAAGGGAAAGTTTATTGTCCTCACCCTTTTTAGATGGGTTAAGGGAAAGTTTATAGTTAAGGCCCTCCATTCTTCCTTTCCTCTTAAAAAATTATTTTTAAAGAAAATGAATAAATTTGGGTTGTGTGGCTGCACTCATGTTGTGGTGGGCCCCATGCGGCAACATGGGCCGCATGTTACACAACATGTGTTGCCAGCGGTTCAAGATGTACCCTTGGCGTTACATAATGTACCCCTTAGGGAAGAAGTTTGAGGAAAGGCATCCCATTTGCTATAGGAGGGGATGATGAGTGGCTTTGCAATTATTTGGCCATACGTCGGAGGATATATGGCAAAGGGGATAAAATAATTGTCATTCATGATTCATCTCCCATTGCCGATTAACAAAAAGGATGTATTACAAAAAAAGAATACTAGACTAGGGCCATGGATAAATCAAAAAAGGGAAAGAAATATCTTCCTATAATTTTATGGACCGAAGTCCTCAAACATGATTATGTCAATTGTGGAGACTTCACTATCCAGAGGTGAAATAGTGGATAGTTCTGATGAAGGTCAACAGAAAAGTCACCTTGCATAGAACGAAGCTCTCGCAACTGTGCTTGTAGCCTGTGGATTTCATCCCTCAATCTTTGCTGCTTCTCCTCTAAAAGCTCGTTCACCTACTTTACGCTCGCAAGTTCTACACGTAAGTTGGAATTGTGAGACAATAAAGACCCATTAAGGAGGAGGGCCTCACACAGCCTTTCCTCAGGAGAAGGCTTAAAACTTACATTAATCATGGAAAGAAAAACCTCCTCAGTAGCAAATTACTCCGTTGCTTTCTTGCTATAGGACAATAACGTCTGACCTCGAATGTTCATCAAGGTATTAGAATTTCTAGTCTTACATGAACCATATGTCGGTTACAATATATTGGGCAGTAGGAAATATTTTTCAGGGACTCTTGTTGCAGGAGACTATTTTTTTCCATTTTTCTAGTAACACATAAAGTGAATGGATTTGCCTTCATGTTAATGTATTCTAGCTTTTTGAAAATAATACCACCTCATTGATCTAGTCATCTAACAACTTATTATTGAACTAATGGCTTATGCAAAAGAGAAAATAGTCTCCTCCTACAACAAGAGTCCCAAAAAAGTAGTTTCCCACTGCCCCAATATAGTATAACTAAGTGTAGTTCATGCAAGACTAGACTTTTTAAAGCCTCGGTGACCATTCGGGGTCGGACTTTTGTGGGGTCATTGACCTATAGCAAGAGAGTAACGGAGCAATTTGTTGCTAGAGAGGCTTTGTTTTTCATGATTAATGTAGGTTTTGAGCCACTCATGGTGAGAGACTAAGGGAATATTTGTTTTTGGGAAGTCATGGTTTTGGAAACTATCTTTCAGTATTGTAGCACCTCCTTGTTTGATAATGGGGAAGTGCCGTACAAAAGTGGATACCACGATATCCACTTGCCTTATAGTCAAGGCTAAAAAGTGGTTACCGCAAGTTCCATAGGTGACCATGGAACTTGCGGTATCCACTTTCCTGGACGACACGATTTCCTTCCAAAAAACAAATGCGCCTTAAATGAGGCCCTCAAGGATTATTTGTTGTGGTGTCTCACAATTTTGACTAGCATGTGTAGCTTGGGAGAGAAAAGCGAGTGAAAGAGCACTTAGAGGAAGAGGAGATCGAGGGATGCAGTCCACAGGCAAGAGCTTTGCCTTGTGCAAGGTGACTTCTCCATAGACCTTCATCTGGACTATCCACTTTTCTCACCTTTGGATGCCGTAGTCCCCACAGTTGACACGGTCATGTTTGAGGATTTCGACCCATAGAAGCTTCAATTTCTTTTTTTCTTCTTTTTGAATTTAGCCATTGGTCCTAGTGTAGTATTCTTTTTTTGTTTATATCTTGACTCACCCTTTTTGTTAATCTGCAATGTGTGATGAGTAATGGCTGCCTTACTCCCTTTGCCATATATCCTCCGACATATGGCTATCCAAGTTCGACTTCGTTTCTATGTCATCTTGATAAACGATATGGCCTATTCTCTTTTGCATATCGTCTTCATAGATGATGTGGACTGTTCTATTCTCTTATCTATGTCTCTCCTTGAACCCCTCCTCCCTCCCCCCAAAAAATCCAAATGTGTGGTAATAGGGTGCCTCATGCACGATTGTGTTACTACGCCCTTAATATTTCAGCTATGTGGCATGTGAGTAGTTTTCTTAATTTGCGAAGCTTGGATGCTGTTCATATGGTCCTCTTGATAAATGATATTGTCTTCGACAAGAACTTCAGGATTGGGAGCAGGAGCGCGGAGTGATGTAGGCTAGAAGATCCGTGGTCGGGGAGACGAGGTCTATACATGGACAGGTAAAGGGATCGAGATCCTTGATTTTTAGTGAGCACGTTCCATATCTGCACAGGAGCGAATTCCTTACTTAATTGGATTGCATTCCGCCTTTATTAGGATCGAGCAATTTCAAGAAAACGAAAACGGGTGCCCAAGTGGTTGGGGTGCCGTTGGGCAGTGCAGAAAAAAAAAAGGGTGTGTGTGTGTGTGTGTGTGGTATAGTTAGGGATTTCAAATTTCCAAATATATATTATAAATTTGGCATTATAGATTATAGACGTAACCATACTTAGAGTAATATTTTCAAACATAGCCATAAGTATAACCAAACATAGTCTTAAATGTATTATAATCACAAAAATAGCAAACAAAAAAAAAATCCACTCCTGAAGTTTCATCATAAATATAACTCCAAATTTTAAAAATAAACACTTGAAAACAAAAAAAAAGGATAACATAACACAATACTCACATTGAATACGAAACCCTAAACATTAACAATTGAATTTATTAACTTTTCAAAAAACCAATAGAAGTAGGCTTGAATTGGTCACTTTCGATTTCGAAAAGCTCTATTTTGCAACCTGTTTAATCCGTAAAAAGTTTCTGGTGGAATACCATTCGATTATGTAAGAATTGAAAACCACAAATTTGGTTACGATCCTTAAGAAATTTCGTTGTTGAACCAAATTTTTTTTTTTTTAGGGCAAAATAAAGTTGTTTAGGCTCTTGGGGGGCAAAAAATGCCCCCCAAATACAATCTCCCCTCTTTCTAGGGGAAAATGACATTTTTGCCCTTTTGGCAAGACCCATTTTTGGGGGTTGCCAAAAGGGCCCTGGGCGGGCACCAGCGCCAAGCAGCGCTCGCTCAGGCGGGGCTCGCCTAGGGCCACTATCCTGCATTGGGCCGAATAGTTTTAGTGCGAGGTGGTGTGGCCTCCTAGACCGGTTGACGTTTTGAACACTGGGATCGAGGTTCCCAAAGTTCACTTATCTGCTGTATTGTAATTTGGGAGCGAATTCCATTGAACAATATGTTTAACTTTTTCTAAATTCACAAACCCAAGTATTATGTAAACAAGAATCATGCCATTGAAATTCTTTGACATTTTGTTATCATTGGAGTAAGATTTGAACATGAGTGTGATATTAAAATCCAATATGCTCTAGAAAATTACTCATGTGGGTCCATTACAAAACTTGTCTGCCTGCATTACTTTGCCTACGTATGCACATGTCCTCATTTTTGTCACCAAGCAGTCAGATCGGACGACTCCCACTTGAATATTGATCGGTTATATTAAAGAATGTTGCAATAGATTGTTTCCAAGAAAGAAATGCCGCGATAGCTAAGCTCTCTTTTATAACCCAAGAAAAAAGGGAAGACATTACCATATTTAATTTCTAATAGCTTTCCTATGTCGAAGATTGTTTGGGGCTCAGTAACATATACACAAGAGAGACCTCACATTTCCAAGCATACAGGTTAGTCTGTCACCTATAAGGCAACCCCATGACTGGCTCGATATGGTTGACCAACAATTAAGCGATAGAAGTGCTTTGGGAGGTCGACATGACCCAATGAAGTAGTCCTAAGGAAGTTAAGCATATTGATCACGACCTCATTCCCCTCAATAGAACCACAATGTGAATAACTTTTGTATCTCATTCCAACTTCTTCCTTCTCTATGCTTGCTCTCTCTTGTTGTGTTTCTTTGAAGCTAGACATGAGTCTCGATTTACAAGTTGTGTAAAGTTGTTAACTGTAAAATTTGTAAGAATCATGGTATTCAGAAAGTTTGTAGGTTATAAAAACTTGGAGATCCACACTCCATTGTCTGTGAACCAAACAATGTGCCTGTGAAACTCGCTACTAGAGTAGAGGATACTTGGAATTACTTACTCATGGAACCATATTTTTGCATAGGAGTTTGGATCCCATTAATATGGGATTGAGTTCACCAAATTCCCCAATCGAAATCCCAAATATCAAGGAATAACTAGGAGTCAAGATCTTGGGTCTAGGAGCGCGGGATCAAGCTCTTGGAGCAGGAGCGGCGCCCTCCTTGAAGATCTGGGTAACTATGGTGAAGGGTAGTGATAGTCGCAGGTCCTCCACCAGAATATCATGGGTCTGCTAAGTTCCAGAGAGCTAGTTTCCATACACTGTAACCTCTGGTTTCTATTTTCCTTCGACCATATTTAGTGACTAACAATTCAATTTAGCTATGTGGTCATCTTCTTTTGGTGGATCACTGTTTGCCGGGCTGATCTCACTTGTGGGTTATGGGTGGGCGAGGATGCTGTCACCTCTTGTAGTATACGAGCTTTAGTAGATTTGATTGTGGGAGGTATGGCATATTCCTCATTTTTGTATTGAGCGGCTTTAATCAGGGCGTTGTGTCTTGGCTTTCAGGTGAAGACCAACAGCTTCCGATTAGGTCTCAGCAAACTGTCCCTGACTCTCAAGGTTGTGACTCACATACTCAGCATTTGGGGCGATAATATATGGAACCTTTCCTCTGTGCTTGCCCTCGTTACTGGATGGTATGACCGCCAGAGTCCCATATGAATCTCCTTGGTAGAGAGTGTTCTATGTGGGAACCACAAGGCACATTTAACCTTGATTGGCTGGAGGTACATGGGGTTCCTCAGGCTAGGCGAGGGTTGCCACTTCAGGGAGGATGGGTCCCTCAGCCAAGGATTAGGAAAGGGAAGGGGGTCATTGAGGATGATGGTGCTCGTAAAGAGGCGATGCTACTGGAATGGTGCCTCTACCTCTCAGCACAAGAGGAATGATTCACCATCCGGAGAGGAACTGATGGATGAGATGAGTGCAAGTGGGAAGTAGATGCTGATAGGGCTACGGGCTACCTCCTCGAAGGAGAGTCTAATGAGTGATGACAAAGCGACTGGATTGCCACCCACCTGCAGGCTCGCCTCAAGCAGAGCTGCAAGGCCATCAAAGTTTTCGGATCCAGGCTTGAACAGTGTAGATATAGTAAAGGAAGTAGATCTAGGGTTTGTGGGTGTAAGGAAATAATCTAGGGCTGGGATTGGAAGATCCTAGGGCTTGGGGTAGTTTCATCTTGAATGTTCTATTGGTCTTTGAGGGTAGTATCAGAAATATAGCTAAGGAGGCTAGGTTTCTCTCATGGTTTTTGTCTTCTGGTCTCTTAAAAATTGATCTTCTGAATCTGAAGTGTGAGGGGGTATTAATTGTGGAGGTTTAGGGTTTCAGGGAATTCAATAGTAATAATTGTGGTTTAGGGTTTCAGGGATTAATTCAACAGTAAATCATTGATATTGGGCCGAAAATCACATGAAGACTAACTAGATAAGCACAATTAGCTTCTGCCATATCCTGAGGCTACATGTCACCAGTTATGGCGCATGTGTCACATGTTGCAGCACTTTTTGCACATTGTGCTGCATTGATTTTATGGTAACGACAAAATGGTCCCTATTCTGGCAAGGTTCAGTGTTTTGACTTCCAAACAATATATTGGATTGAGTTGAAACTTGAACAGTTGGAAAGATGTTTCGATTCCCTATGGGATGGGATGGTGTTCATCATTCTGAGCTTCAAAGGATATTTGGCAGTCCTCCAAATCTAGTTCTAGTGAGCTGCCATGTTACATGCAACCGATTATGCATATACTTACCTACCAACTTGTGTACACCATTCATGAGTTCGAACGTTTCATCATTTTCTCTTTGCCGCATTAATTTCTTATTGCATGGAATGCCCTCTAGAACCTCATTATTTATTACATATTATTAAACTTCTACCATTTTTTGTGCAAGGCATGCATTAGGTGCTTATATAGACATCTTACCCATGGGGTTATGATATACTTCTTGCTTTTGAGTTTTGTGACTTTCAATGCATTTTCTATTTTATTTTTGGATGAGGTTTGCATAGAGCCGAGGTTCTAAACAGTCAAAAGTAAAGCTTAGCTTCAAATAGTTTGAAGAAATGCGGTTTCAATACTCAAAATCTTTGTAATAGCCTTAAAATATATTTCATATTAAATTATAAAATTTAAAGCTTCAAAAATAGTTTATATCGAACAGATCTATGAAAACTTGAAAATTGACTGTCCAAAAATGCGTTACCAGATGCACTATTTCTAAAGCTTGAAATCCATTTTTTTTATCATGTCCATACATCTTGATGTCGAGATGATCACTTTGAAGATATTTGGGCATCAAAACAATTTCCTCTAGTGAAAGTTTTCAGGTGGGCTCTAATTTGATTGTTTAGAGCCTCGACTCTATATAAAATTTTTCCTTTATTTTTTCACTAGCACAAATGTTGTTTAATTCATTATCATATTTTCTTATTGCTAGGTGGTCCGAGATCCACGATTTGAATCCCTTTGTGGGACCCTCGATGAAAATGGGTGAGTTGATTATTAGTGCTACTCCTCTTTTCCCAGTTTTCATAGGGATTCAATTATTGTCATTGTTGTTGTTGTTGTTTTTAAAGTATTCTTTATGGTAGATTTAATAATTGTCTATGGATCTTGGCTTAGGTAAATAAAAACTTAAGAATTGTTTGTTGTGTATTGATGTTGTTTTCTGATTTTTTGAAGATTCATTGATAGGACTAGAGATGCCGTCAACACAAAGTTAGAATTTTCAAGGGATGCTCTAGAATCAAAAGGTTTTAAAATTAGTCGGACTAAGACAAAATATAATAGAATATAAATTTAGTAATAATGGGAGTAGAAATGAGAGATTAGTTAAGATTGATTGTCAAAAAGTATTTAAAAGATATTATTTCCGATATCTTGGGTCGTTAATCCATGAGGATGGAGAGATTGAGGAAGAGGTCATGCATAGAAATAGAGCTTATTGTACGAAGCGGAGATATGCTTTCGAAGTCTTATGTAATCATCACATATTGATGAAACTGAAAGGGAAGTTCTATAGGATGACTGTAAGACCATCCATGGTTTATGTGACAGATTTTTTGGTGGTCAAGAAGCAACATATTCATAAAATGAGTGTAGCTGAGATGAGGATATTGAGATGGATGAGTGGCAAAGCAAGATTGGATAGAATTTGGAATGAATACATCAGAGGGAACTAAAGGGTGGTTTCAATAGGTGATAAAATGAGGGAAAGTAGACTTCGATAGTCTAGCCATGTACAATGTCACCTTAGAATAACACCAATTAGGAGGGGCGATATGGTTCAAGTAGAAGGCTCTAAAAGGGCAAGGGAATGCCCAAATAAACATGGATGGAAGTAGTGAGAAGAGATATGGTGACATATGGTCTGATTGAGGGTATGACCCTTGATAAAGCAGAATGGCGGAACAGATTTCTGTAGCCAACCCCAGATAGTTGCGATAAGACTTGGATAATGATGATGAACGGCATTTTGTTGTAAAAAATTTCGGAGTCGACAATTCTAATTCACCATCAATGTTTGTCAGATTCGCTTCAGAGTCTTCTTCAGTTTGGTGAGAAAAATGAAGCAATTTGGTGCTTCGGCTGATTCCGGGGAAGGCTTCAGACTTTTTTTTTAATTTAATATAAATAAAATAGATATTTATATATACAATATATAAAAATAATGGAAAGAATGAAAAATAGAAAAAACTAAAAAAAATTTAAAAATATTTTTATATAGGTGTTTCTTTTCTGACCGAAGCAGGTCTAAGCAGCCCGAATTTGACTGAAGCAGCAACACCATGCTTCTCTTCACTTCCGTTTATGCTTAGAAACCGAAGGCTTTTGTCTCTTTGGCTAAAGCGAAGCAAATTTGATAACGTTGATATGCATGTGTATTGAGAGAGAGAGAGAGAGAGAGAGAGAGAGAGAGAGAGAGAGAGAGAGAGAGGAGGAGGG
>NW_006500346.1:1562303-1590119 GCF_000471905.2 Amborella trichopoda | reverse complement strand
TGTTAGCCGATAGCTTAGCTTGAATCTGGGCTTAATCCAATGGTCATGACCTCATTTCATATTTAAATTTTCATTTTTTTTATATAAATCAAAATCACTTGAAATTTTGAGCGTCTATTATTAAAAAATAGTAGAATCTAATAAAAACATTAAAAAAAATAATTTGAAAAATATAAATTGACCCCGAAATAGACTGTGAAATTAAGAGTTCATAATTATGGTTTAAAAATAAATTGACCAAAAGATTATGAGTAGAATCCCTCTAATGGTTTAAATCTATTTTAATAGAAACATGATATGTTAATATAGTTCATAACTATAGAAATAAGGATCACCACTTTGCATATTCAAAGTTTCAAATTCTCGATATTATTTCATATAGAGAATGGGGTTTTGATCCATTAAAGCCAAAATATTTTAAAGAACAACATACAATTATAAAATCATATAATTATTATGATTATATTAAAGCATGAGATTTAATCTTTTCTTACCAAAATCCTACTAATTCACATAATTGGTTTTTACAATTCAGAATAAAATGCCTGAGAGACTTACCCAATTGGTTTAAAAACTGGTTCTATAGATGAGGACCTATTTCCAGTCTTCTTTCTGGATTAATTAAATAATCTAAACAAATGTTTGTTGATTTTAACAAGGACTCAGGTGAAAGAAACCTGGACATCTATTTCTAGATTTTATATGAAATCCCCTGGATAATGAGATCGGAGTATATTATAACTGAAGATGATGTTGACAAGTGGGATTATATCCCAAGTCTAGAAAGACAAATTTATGTTAAATGGTGAGATAATTTCACTTGCATACATCTTGAGCCAGGAAAAATTATTCTGAAAAAGCTAGCCCCAGTCATATAGCTATTATAAGCGAAAGCGATGAATTAATGGATTTTTAAATCAAATAAATACTAAAAAGATTTCAAAAACCGAGCTTAAAAGAAGGCTCCTTATGGCTTTAAAAGACGAGGAAGACAAAATGTCTACCAACCAGCCTGATGATGAATATTAGTATGAAGGAAATCAGAATGAAGAAGGATTTGATCCAGAATATTCTGAACCCTTTGCCTCGTATCTAAAATACTATTGAAAAAAAAGCACAGTTAAAAATACTGTTAAAATACGGGACAGCGCCACTCCACTTCATCCAGGACACGTGTCCTGACAAAAACATCAGAAAAGGATAAAGAAAAGAAAACTTTCAAAAGAAGAACACTGTAGCAGTCACTGTAGCAGCGGTTGTTGTAGCAAATTACTGTAGCAGATGCGAACACTGTAGCACTTTTGGATGTTTGGAAAATAATTTGCAGACTCCAAACGATTCTAAGTTCACCGACATCACTGTGCGGACTTCAAAATTTTTCAAGTCCACCGACATCACTGTGCGAACTTAAAAGGGTGTTAAGTCTACCAACTATACTGGTCTATATAAGGAGGTGACCTCTCATATTGGAGGCACCTCAAGTTTTAGCTTCTTATGTGTGAGTGTTGTAATAGTTTCTTGAGTGCTCTTACCTTTTCTCTGAGTTTCTTCCTCCTCTTTTATAATATTTCTTTGTATATCTGGTAGTGTATCACGCCATTCAGCTTCCTTTTTCTTCCTCAACAGTCGTGCTAGTCAATGTAAGTTTTTATTTTTATAATATGCACCTTCTATTCCTTAGTGTATTTTGTAGCTCTTATTTTGTTGTATTGTGATTTGGGTTGATTTGGTAATTTGTGATTTGGGTTGATTTGGTGATTTGGTGTCAGAGCCAAGTTTATACAGTGATTAACTGTAAAATTTGTTTATAAGAATTGTTTCTACAATCTGATCAAAGTCGGAGTGACCCGATAATTGCTGTTAAGCCGAGAGAAGACGTGTGAATGCATAGGGACTGTTTCCTCTTGACTCGGATCTAGGTTATAAAATTATTATTATGGCAAAATTTTATCAGGACCCTATCTAATATATCGACTGCTACTAGTTGTAGTAGTAGTTTATTACGTGTTAATAATAGAGAAGATGTCATAACAGATAATATTGAAAACCAAATACAAAAAAGAACATTCCTAAAGTCTCAGTTTATGATGTTTACAAAAAAGGAATTTTTTATTTTAAAAGTAATTTTTCAATCAAAACAATTGAAAAAACAATATCTGTAATGGAGACTCAAGATAGTTTCCAACTTCTATCTACAAGGATGATAGCAAAACATAAGAAAAAAATATTTTAAATAGCTGCATATTGGATTAGTCCAAGTAGCAGTAAAACCTCTTACAAGGACTGGTTCAAATAACTCAGTTCTGCTTTGTTTAAGAGATAACAGACATAGAAGATTCACAGATTCCCTTTTAGAAATAGTTGAATCTAGCCTTTTTAATGGCCCAATTTATTTTAATTGTTTTCCAAATTTTTTTGTATCTCTTGCTGATTCGAATTTGTTAAAGGTTTTAACTTTAAATCTTAAAACACAAGGGTTTGATATGCACCCTGGTTCCTAAAATTTGGTTTTTGTTTATAGAATATACTATAAAGTCATGAACACTCTCTGTCCAAATGCTAAGCAGATGGACACTAAGGGTCGGACTGTATTTTTTCAAACAAATCTTGAAAAATCAAATCTGGTAATACCCATAACGGTATCTTGATCAATAAAATTGCCCGAATGATGGTCTCTACAAATTGAAACAACCAAAGATTCTTCAAAATAAAGAACCTGAGCAAATAATTGAACATCCCAATGGTGAGATTGAAATTCAGTTTCCTTCTACCAGAAGGGCTAAACTCACTGTTACTAATTTCCCTCCTAAATTACCAGGAAGGGCTTCTACATCTTTTGTTCATGCAACAAATTATGAAAAGCTTCATAATGAGACCATCATACTTGAAGGTCTAAGAAAATCTTCAGAACAGGTTCAACAACCCATGTATAGAGTTCAAACTCCTGACTCTCTATCCAAACAAAAGGTAGAACAGGATGAACCTACTCTTTCAGACTTTGAGTTTAGTCTCAATGTTCTTCAAACAACTAATAAATTCTAAATAGATAAAGAGTGGATTAAAAAAGACTTCTATTATGAAGAAAACAACCAAATCAGAGAATGGTTTTTTAAAGGATTTAAAATACCTCTTAAAGATGATTTTCATAAAAAAATTATTGAATTCATGCTTGAACATAAAGCAAATATTAAATTTTTTAAATGGTTAAGGTATATCCTTAAAAAGAAAGGAATATTTGTTCCAAATTTTCCTAAGCCAAAATCTACCGTTTATATGGCTGAAAAAACTTTTAGAACCTTCCACACGAGAGATGGTAAGACTATTGAATCCATCCATCCTCCTAAAACTAGTCTCCAACTTAGAGGAGAAAAATTAGAAACTAAAGCTTCACCTTTTAAACAAGGATTAAAAGAAAATGACTATCAAATGACGAAAATAGATGGTATCCCCCACATAATTGTAATTATACAAATCTATTTTTACAAACTCTGGGTCGTCAAAGCACCTGAATTGAAAATACATTAAACACTATGAAAATCAATGAAAAATCTGAAAGAAACGAAGAAAAACCTAAAGAAGCTTTATTATTTAAGCCTCTATCTGTTATTGAGATAGGAAAGTTTAGTCTTTAAGGTATTAAGAAAAAGGAAGACACGAATGAACTTATAGAATAATCAATTAAAAGACTTTCAACTCTAAATACTTCTGAAAGAGATAAGGGAGAAACACCCATTGTTGGACAGGTTCACGTCTTACAAGAAGACCAACACTATTATGATCAATAAATAAAAGACATTGATGATGCTTTTAAAGTTGAAAGCTTAGATGTAAATATAATTGATTACTAGAGAAAGGTTAGGCTGTAACCCAGACTAGGATATATTACCCTAGGCCTACTCCTGTAGATCTTCAAATTGAAGAAGATCTTATTGCAAGTTTTGTATTTTACTCTGGCAAATCTATTGTTAATTGGAACATTGATGGAATGTCCAAGTATCAAATTCTTGATCTCATGAAGTATATGATCATGTATGCTACGGCATGTAAGACTAGTGGCAATAAGGACCATAAGATAGCTAAAGCAATAATCTGGGGCTTTACTGGCTGGTGGGATTTCCACTTAGACGAAAGTGCCAGAAATCAAATATTAAATGCCACTAAACAATGGCTTGTCAAACTAAAATAGCTCCGGGATAGATTCATGAATTTGTAGTTGGTGAAAGAGATGTAGTTAATACACTTATTTATACTATTACCTTTCATTTTGTTGGCAGTACTGCTCTTTTAGCAACCAAGACGGAAGATTTATTACCTAATCTCAGATATCCAACTCTGTCACATTTTAAGTGGTACAAAGATATGTTCTTTGCTAGGCTACTATCACGGGAAGACTCCAAGGCTGATCACTGGAAAAAAAAGTTTATTAGCAGCCTTCCCAATTTATTTGCAGGAAAAGTCAATTCGGCTTAAAAATAAATAGATTTAAGAAAATAAATGCTCTTGAGATAAACAGTGAAATTAAGAAACAAATTTATGAGATTCTGTTAATCCATGAAGACTCCTCGGATAGGTCTTATACAACTAATAAAGAAATGTTAGTTGGAAAGATTGAAGATGAATAGTTAATTATTTCAAGTTCTGTTCGGAAGAAGAAATGAGAATTCTTGTCATTGCAATTACTGTAAAGCCATTATTGACATGAATGGTCTGAGGCTAAATGTTCTTACAAAAAACGAGAATATGATTATAGATTTAATTGATAAAATCACTTACTCCGAAACTAAAAAAAAAGCTTTAATTCAATATATTAATATGGCTAAAACTCATTCTAGGCCCAGTACTCCTAAACCTTCTTTAGTACCAACTAGAGAAGACTATAGTTTCTTTGAAATACTAAAAAGAGTACATGATAAGAATCAAATTACTAGAGAACCATCTATTCTTGAACTTAAGCATGAACTAAATGAAGTTCATAATGAATTAGTGGCTCTTAAAACAAGAGTCCAGGTTTTAGAATTCGCCGCTACACATCCTTTTGAAAGAAATGAAACCTTAGGTACTGAGGATGAATTTGATAATCTAATGAGCGAATACCACCAAACCCAAGTGCCACCTGAGGTGGAAGATACTCTTCCTCAAATTTTAGAAGAAGATCCTCAAAATTCAAATGAGTGTAATATGTTAGAAAAGTCACAAATAAAAGGTTTTAAATATGTAATTCTTGTTGATAAAGTCATCACCCAACGTTGGTTTATTATAATTAAAATTGTAGTTCAAAATGAATTTAGTTTGCAAACTATTGCTCTTTATTGATTATGGAGCAAAATTGAATTGTAATAATGAAGGTCTTGTTCTAACAAAATATTTTTCAAAAACCACCCAAGTGTTAAACATTGTTGATGGTAGCAAGATGCTTATAAATTACAAACTTTATGATGCTGCTGTTTGCAATAATGGTGTCTGCTTTAACTTTCTTTTTATTGTGGTTAAAGGATTAAGCCAACCCGTTATTTTGGGTACTCCTTTCTTAAATATGCTATCCCATAAAGATTGATAATACTGGGATTGAGGCTTAAATTGAAGTGAACAATGTTAAATTTGGTTTTATTGATAAACCAAGAGTGTATGAAATAAATAATATTAAAGATAAAATTATTACTAAAGAAAATTTCCCATTTTCTTTAAAAGAAGAAATTAAATATAAAACGGTTGAAGAAAATTTGATTTTACCAAAACTCCAACATGATATTAATATTTTTAAAACCGATCTTGAAAAAAAATTCTGTGCTGAAATCCCAAATGCTTTCTGCAATAGAAAACAACATATTGTAGAACTCCCGTATGAACCTGATTTTAATGAACGTAATATTCCCACCAAGGCTAAACCTATTCAAATGAACATTAGGTTTCTTGAAATTTGTAAAACTGAAATTCAGGATTTGCTCAATAAAAAGCTTAGGAAAACACTACGTAACGCCTATAGGTGAAAATGAACAGTAATTTCGCCTACTCCCATCACCGTCTAAAGTTCATCACGCGGTCACAATTTTCGAGTAGTGTTTTATTTTTCATTTTTCTTTCTACAAATCAGAATGACCTGAATTTTGGAATGTGTATTCATCAGAAATAGGGGAACCTTTGAAAAATATAAAAAAAATATTTTACATGAAAAATGACCAAAATACCCTCAAAAAGTTTTGGAGGTATTTTAGTTAATTTTTTTTCACGGATAATTTTTTTATATTTTTATTAGATGCGCATCAATAAGATGTACATATCCTCTAAATTTCAGGTCATTCTAATTTGTAAAAAAAAAAGAATGAAAAATAAAGCACTACCGAACAATCGTGACCACGCGAAGAAATTTGGACGATAATGAGGGTAGACGAAATCACTCTTTATTTTTGCTTATAGGCGTTGGAAAGAATTTTCCAAAAGCTTATTAGGAAAAGTTATTCTTGTTGGAGTTATGTTGAAAAGGCCTCTAAACTTGAAAGAGGTGCTCTAAGAATTGTTATTAATTACAAGCCTAATAAAGTCTTACGATGGATTAGATATCCTATCTCAAATAAAAAAGATCTTCTTGACATGTTAATTGAAGCTTGTATATTTTCAAAATTTGATTTAAAATATGGTTCTCGCAAATTCAAATTTCCGAAAAAGATAAATATAAAACTGCTTTCAATGTTCCTTTGGGATATTATGAATGGAATGTGACGTCTTTTGGTTTAAAAAATGCTCCTTCAAAGTTTCAAAATATAATGAATGACATATTTAACCCTTATATAAATTCATGATTGTTTATATTGATGATGTGTTGATCTTCTCGAGTTCTATTGACCAACACTGGAAACACCTAAATATTTCTCTTAAGGCAGTTAAAAATGCTGGTTTAGTCTTATCTGCCAAGAAAATGGCCTTATTTCAAACTAGCATAAGATTTTTGGCCATAATATTCAGTATGGTACAATTGTTCCTATTGATCAAGCAATTCAATTTGTTGATAAATTTCCTAATATTTTAAAAGATAAAAAAGAATTGCAAAGGTTTCTGGGATTTTTAAATTACATCTCTGATTTTTATAAAGACCTTGCCTTAGATGAACATACAAAAGTTGTTCAAAAAATTAAACTAAAAACAAAAGAATTACCTTGCTTGGCACTTTCAAATCCTAAAGCCTTCAAAATCGTCGAAACTGATGCTTCTGAAATCGGTTTAGGGGGAATTTTAAAACAAAAAGTTCATGATAAAAAACAATTGTTCGTTTTACTTCTAAAGTTTGGAATCATGCTCAGCAGAAATATTCCACAGTTAAAAAAGAAGTTTTGACCATTGTTCACTGTGTCAGTAAGTTTCAAAGTGACATGCTCAATAAAAAATTCTTGGTTAGGACAGATTGTAAATCTGTTAAAGATGTAAAAAATTTAGTCTCAAAGCAAATATTTGCTAAATAGCAGACAATTCTTTCAATATTCGATTTTACAATTGAACATATTAATGGCAATTCCAATTCTCTCCTTGACTTATTGACTCGAGACTTTTTGCAGGGTGAAGAAAGGAAAACAAATCATCCCAAGTCCAAATAAGCACTTGTCATCACCATCACCCTCAAAATATTCTAAAGCTTTATCACAAGCCCAAAGAAAAGGGATTCAAATATCTCCTCAACCATTAAGGGTTCAAAATCCTCAATTCAAAGGTGAAAAAAATACCTTATATACCCACAACAATAATTCCATTAATTATAGTGGAAAATAAACATAAACTTTGTCTTTCGGCTGATATTGCAGCCATATATCTGAAGGATCATATTCATCCCTCTAATAGTTTAAAAACCCGAGAATATTATGAGTAGAATGTACAGTTAATTTCACTGTCAATTTATTTTAGTCAATTTATATTTTATGAATTATTTTATTTTTTATTTTTTATTAAGTACGCCTTGATGAGTTGCATGTATGCCTATATTTTTAAGTGATTTGAATTTTTAGAATGTATGTATATATATATACATATATATATATATACACACACACTTTTTTTGAGCACATAGTCCCCTATTTTTTTGTATCTTAACTTTTTGTTTATATTTTGGATGTAAAGCATTTTTTTAGCCCTTTTACGGGTTTTCGTATAGAGTAACCTATTTGTTGGCGGTCTAACACTTGTATTTTGTTTACTCGATATATTAACACAACAATTAACACATTCAAAGAAAAAAGAGCAGTAGCCTATGTGGAGTGGATGTTCCTTTTACTGAGGGAGCTACTAATTGGTTTCTCCATAGCATATATTTGCAAGGAAGTTGCTTGGATTATGTTTTCATGGTGTCATTTTTTTTTATATTAATCAGTGGCTTACTTTGGACGAATAATTGTAGCGTATTCATCATCGCTTTTTATGTTGCTCAATGATGACTCTACATGCTCAAATACATAACTGAAAAGATGCAGTTTCATAACTAAAACTGAAAATTCAAACTCTAGATGCTCAAATACATCATTGAAATTAAAATTTTGTAACTTAGCATAATACATCAATTTAAAAAGTGATAGACTCCAAAATTGTTAAGATTCAATCCATAAACAACATGTGAATCCAGATTACATATACAATAACGTTCTAAGAGAGAGAGAGAGAATTTCAAATAGCAAATAACTTGAAAATAAGTAATATTTTTATTTGGGATCTAACGTTCACAACTTAAACATACACACAAGTATCAATTCCTTCACGGGGTGTCATGTACAACCATGATTTGTGCATATTACTTAGAGAAAGACAACGTTAAGACTCCCCACTAAAAAAAAATTATTAAAAAAAAAATCACGTTAGATCCCCACTCATCAAAGCCATAACCAGAAAATTCACAAAAGAATAAAATAAAAAAACAACCCATAACCTGGAGGGATTCAAATCTCACTTTGAGATTTGGATCGAAATCCAATATTGATCTTTTGGGGTCTCATGCTACTAGGTGTGGCAAGGTCCTATAAGATCGTTATTCAAAATTTAATTAATATAAAATTAAATATAAGGTAATAATACAAAAACTACAAGTGAATTCCATGAAATCACATCTTCTAAACAATTTAAACAGTGGACATGCATATTCCATGTTTCTTGTCAAGTGCTATCCAAACAGCAGACACCCTTTTTTCAGGAATAAACCAATTCCAGGATAAACCTCTCCCCAAGACATGCTTCTCTAGGTACCCAAACGGGCCCTAAGGGAAGAGAGAGAGATAAGGGCAGACACCCCTATTCCAGGGGGGCAAACCAATTATAGGATAAACCAATTCCAAGATAAGCCTCTCCCCAAGACAAGCTTCTCTAGGTACCTAAACGGGCCTTAAGGAGAGAGAGAGAGAGAGAGTACTACGTGCTAATGGGAGAGAGAAATAGTACGAATTTTAAGGAAAGAGAGAGAAAACAATCTCCTAAAAACGCATTCTTTTAGAGTTAGGAATGTGTAATTTTTCCTAAAATATATGCGTACTCTCTCTCTTTCCCTAAAATATATGTCTACTCTCTCTCTCTCTTCCCTTAGCACGTAGCACTCTCTTCCTTATTGCTAAGCCCCATGAGGAAGTCCCTGACTCCATTCTCACCAAAAGATAGGGGCACAAATCCCTCATGACTTACCCCTTTTCACCCAAAAATAAGATGATGCTTTCTTTTTTTGGCAGTAGTATTACCAAGCCCAATGATGAGGTCTCTGACTTCATTCTCACCAAAAGATAAAGGCCCTAAATCCCAACTGACTTACTACTTGTTTTGGTGATGCTGAACTTATTTGTCTTTATTTACCCAAAAAAACCTTATAATATAATGAGTAAGAAACTTACAAATCATTACTCAATATTTAATTAATATATATATATATATGTATATATATTATTTTTGGGTTGGACCCAATCGGATCAAGGTCCAATCGAACACCACCGATCCGACCCCTAAATTTAAGCTAAAGTGGAGGAGAGTGACTTCAAAACCAACAATGAGAGAGAGAGAGAGGCCAGGGACTTCAAACCAACAAATGACAAAAAAAAATGGTGGGTGCCAAACACATGTCAACTCTAATTCTTGAAGCATACCCAAATATAGATCACCGTTTTCCTAACCCAATCATAAAATAAGGGCAACGTGTCACAAATTTACCATTCTTGACCTCCATATTCCTATGGAGCTTATGCTTGGAACATGTCCTTTTTGGTCATATTCCCTAGGAACATCAGAGTCTCCATAGTGTAGACCGTACCCCTTCGCAATCACTCAATGAGCGGCTTAGATTCGATCTGACAAACTTCAAAGGATTTTATGCTCCCGCAGGAGCATTCTTCCCGGTCATTCTCTCAATCAAAACCCAATCTACTAGCATATTTAAGATCTCAAATCTTACATATGTAATAGTTTCAACTAAGGTTTTGGGGAAATATCCATTCACATTAGAATCGCTCTATTTGTATTAGGAATTAGTGAGACCGATTTGGTTCCCACTACATATATTTGGGTGGCAATGGATGTGGATCTGATCCGAGACCTGAAGGATAGACTGATCTAGGTATGGGTTGAAAAAATTGGACTTAGTGCATCACGTTCAAGTCCAAATCTTGGAATCGAACAGGTTTGAGTTTGGATTTGGTAATATTTTTTGGGTTTTAATATATGAAATTTATTTCAATATAATTAAATATATACATATTTTAAATTTTTTGTGTTGGGTATGGTCTGGCCTAACTCGACCCAACTATTACCATCCCTATTTGTTATGTCAGGACCAACCAATCCGGCTATATCTCACGAGGGAGTAATTATACAATATACTCCTGCAGGAGCATAGGATAAGCCCAAATTTGAAACTCCGCGGTCATCTACGGTCCAGATCTCACTGTCTCAGCACCTCCAGATCGCATCCGTCAATGCTATTGGAGCCTAGCCGCGTAGCACGGGATCTCCAGCTCACCAATAGAAGATCTCCAAGTGCCCCTATAACAGCCGTTGATATTGGAGACCTCAGGGAGATCTGCCGCAGGCACGTGGCACCACATATCCGCGACGGGTGTCCTTCCTATTCCCACTGGCTACACCGGTTGACAAGCGTTGATAACCGGCCACAGCCGGTCACCGCGCTCTATAGCGCGAAGAGGCGTATAAATACCGGCTGCGAAAACCTGATGCGACGGTCCAAAATTATCAGCAATAAAAGTAAGTTTTCTTTTCTTTAGTTTATTTTCTTTTTGATTCTTAGAATATATATATTTTAATTATTTTTATCATTTTCTTTTTTCTTTTTTATTCTTAGGATATAGATATATTTTAATAATTGTAATAATTTCTAAGCTGTTATTATTTAATAATAAAAAGTTATAAAGAGTCAATCTTTTTGTTTTTTTTTAAGCACTTTACGTATTTTTGTTTCGTCAATTTTGCGTTGTTTCGTTTGCGAAATTTCGTTAATTTTTCGGGGGAATTGCTGGTCTTGATCGGGGAGTTTGCTTTTGCTGGACGTTAACAGAGAGGCTATGTGAAGATTAGGGTTTGCTTTCAGGCGGTTAGGGTTTCGCTCTTAGCTGTTCTTGCTTTGTTCCCTGTGAATTAGGGGTTTTGTAATACGTTCGGTTAGTATATTCTTGCTTGTTCTCTGTAAATTAGGGTTTCTTGTCGAGCATTCGAGTTCTTGCTTGGTTCTCTGTAGATTAGGGGTTTTGTGGTGCATGTGGGTAATTTTATTGCTTAGTTCTATTTAAATTAGGTTTCTGTAGAGTATTTTGCTTGTTCTTTTTTCTTTGTTCTCTTTAAATTAGGGTTTTTGGTTGTTGTTCTATATTTTGTTCTCTGTATATTAGAGTTTTTTTAGAGTATTTGGTTGTTATTCTTGGTTTGTTCTTTTTAAATTAGGGTTTCTGTAAAGTAATTTGGTTGTCATTCTTGATTTGTTCTCTGTAAATTGGGGTTTTTGTTGAGTATTTGCGTCTGTCTCTTTATTTTTGGCGGTTGGTTTACTCATTTGTTTTAATTAGGGCTTTTTCCAGAAGAGTGAAGTTTGGTTTGTGCATTGAGATAAAGTTTGGTTTGGGCTTTTTATGTTGAGCTGAAAGTCCCGTATTGTTTGGTGAGGGAAAAATGCGTTTTGAGGGTAGGGTAATGGAGATCCAAGCTTTTCTTCTTGAGGTTCAGGGTTCTTTTATTCTGAGTTTGTATTTTTAGGTTTCTATGGTATATGAGCATGGGATGGGAGCCCTATATCTTTGAAATTGAGACACCATTTAGAACTGAGACTCTTGGTTCTTTGATGGAGGTGTTGTGTTAGGGCTGGTGAGCTTAGCTATTAGGGTTTTCATGTGTTTTCACCCTTTTTTGCATGGTTTGTATCATATCATTGCAAGCTGGGAAACTGCCTCATATGATTCGTTTCATTGTGTACAATTTAACAGGTTATTGACTTCTTTCACTGCATTCTCTGCAATTAAAACTCAACGTGTTGGGGTGTTTTCCTGCAAGCGTAAGACGTGTCACACTTGAAGTTTTCATTCAACCCTGATTCTGTGCTATAAGAGAGAGAATAAACTTCTCCATGAATCATCCATTAAATGTTGTTATTTTAGGAGACAACATGCTCAAGAATGCGGCCATACTGTAATTTTGGGCTTTCAACTATCGTTACCGCCATGGGTTTTCTCTGTAAAAGTTAGAGGGACAAGAGGGCAGTACAAAGGTTATCGTGGTGGAGCTGGATAGCTATTTGGATTCCAGCCACCATTCGGTGGCTGGAGGCTCAGTTCAAGCCTCCTCCAATTCTGGTATCTTTTTTCAAGGTGATGGGTCTTCCGTCACCAACTCTCAAGTGAACAACTCTGGTTTTTCAAGCTCACCCACTTCAATTCCTGGTCCAGTTAGGGGAAATCTTGGCTCTGCACGAGGTGATATGAATCGGGTTTTGAATAGTGCTGCAAACTCAGGGCCTAGTGTTGGGGCTAGCTCTCTGGTCACTGATGCAAATTCAGCCCTTTCAGGAGGCCCCCATTTACAAAGAAGTGCAAGCATAAACACTGAATCTTATATGAGATTACCAGCTTCGCCTATGTCCTTCTCATCTGGTAATAACATTAGCATATCGGGATCTTCAGTCATGGATGGTTCTTCGATAGCCCAGCAAAGTGGGTCATCAGTTACAAGGATCGAGACGCATCATGACCAAAATTCTCAGCAAATTCAGCAGAGGCAACAACATGGGGCTTCTCCTGCAACTTCTCAACAGAGCCAGGTTGGTTCAGGGGGACAGCAACCATTGGGGCCTTTGGGCCATGAGGCCAGAGCCCTTTTGTTACAACAAAAGCCTAGGCTTGATATTAGGACTGAGGATATTTTACAACAACAAGTTATTCAACAAATGTTAAGACAAGAAAATGCTCAGTTACAGGGCCAGAACCCACAATTGCAGGCTCTTTTGCAGCAACAGAAGCTTTTTAGGCAGCAGCAACAACAACAACAACTTTTGCAGTCCTTGCCTCAGTTTCAGAGGACCCATATGCAGCACCAGCAGCAACAACAGCTCAGGCAACATTTACAGCAGCAGGGTGTGCAGGCTGGGCCCATGGTGAAGAGGTTTCAATATGAGAGTGGGATGTGTGCTCGTCGACTTATGCAGTACGTATACCATCAGCGTCAGCGCCCTGAAGTGAGTTCTGTACTTGTTTTTTGTATTTTTTTGCCCTATTCCAAGTTAAGACTGACTTTATTATATTCTAATTGTTATTGTGACGGTTATACTATTCCTCCTGTGGGAGCGAAATTACATATACTCCCATGGGCAATTTGCCCACTGAGGAGGATTATCTTGATCTGAAACTTCGGGAACCCCTTTAGAATGTGAGTATTCAAAAAACAAAATTTTCTGCCATAAAAGAAGTGTAGAATGATAGGGTGTTATTTTTTTTTTTCATGCAGTCCCAAGGTGTGTATTTATTTATTTATTTAAAGGTTGATTGAATAGGTCACATCCCCTAAATTTGCGGTCCTAAAAATACTTTTATCTAGGTTTTTCCAGAGGTAGCAATGTACATTTTGCTCCCACAGGAGCAAATGATCTTTTCAATGATGATGATGATGATACTATTACTGCTACTACTACTACTGGTTACTGCTGCTGCTATTATTTGAAATATTATTTGAAATTGCGAGTTTTGTTTTATTGGTGTGGTTTGGGATGCCAAAATTGGAACTTTGGAATATGGATCACGGTTTTGCCTATTTGTGGCCTGTGCAAAGGCATTGAATACACAAAAGGCACAGTTTCCAATGAATAATGAATGGGTTTTGTTTGAATCAGTTGAACATTTGATAATGTCACTTTAACAAATGAAAGTTATTGCCTTGAATATAGGTAGGGGAATTCTGAATAACGGCTGAAAATTGGCTGATCCTTTAAAAGGCTAAGATTAACAATGACCAGATTTTAGATATTTGAAATCCCACCAGATTTTAGATATTTGAAATCCCTGTATCTTTTTAATATTTTGAAGTTGATTTATTGGATGGAATAGAAGAACACAGAAAAGGCAGAATAAATTGGAAATGAATGCTATTAATAATATTGTTAGAGATGGTTTGAAGTTAAACTGATATTTTATTCTAAGTTTTCCTTGACTGAACTTGTAATGACTTGCATAGCGTTTGGTGTCCCATTCTGGTTTGGTAGATGCATGCAAGCCTCAATTCAGGTGGGGAGTTATGAACGTCTAATGCTTTGGATAGTTTTTGAGATATTTCCCTAATGTCGACTTTTTGCAACTCCATAGAAAGAGGTGTTACTATGTTTGGACTAGTTAATTGCTTTTGGTGGGCTCAAATTTAAAGTTTCTCTTTCTTTCCCAAAGAAAAAAAGAAAAATAATCTCTTTCATGAGAAGTTGTTATGTGTAACATTTGCTGGGTCGTAATGGGAGCATTTGTTTGCCCAGGATAATGACATTAAGTACTGGAGAAAGTTTGTGGCTGAATATTTTGCTCCTCGTGCCAAAAAGAGATGGTGCTTGTCGAAGTATGAGAATGTTGGCCACCATGCGCTTGGTGTCTTCCCTCGAGCTGCAATGGTTTGTGAATCTGCTACTTGTAGTCTCTTCCAATTATCTTGACTTCCTTTTTTCTTTTGCCATGTCTTTTTTTTTTGTGTAAATACCATATGTTGTAGTTCACTATTTCCTTCCATGGAACATTTTCTGCTATTTCCAGCAGTTCAAAGTTTGTGGTCTCATGTGATTGTTTGCTTTTGATGATTATTGTTTGTTTAAAGTTTGTATTTACTAACACCAATTGTTTACTCGATTTTTTATGCTCACCAGGATGTATGGCAGTGTGATATTTGTGGTTCTAAATCGGGAAGGGGATTTGGTAAGCCTTTTTTCAGCTTGTCTGCTTCATTCTCTTTGGAAATAGTCTATGGGAGATTGACAAGATAGTAAAATTTTATGGCTTTATATGTGTGCTTGTTGTCTTCTTAGTCTTTTGTCATTCAGTCTTTATTTCGTTTTTGAAACTGTTAACATTTTATTAATATAATCACAAAGGTACAAGAGCGAAGCCCCCCAAAACGGGGCAAAAAGTAAAAACAACTAGAGAAGGTAACCCAACAGGGAACCCAGAAAAAACGCTGGAAAAACTAAAACTCCTTAGAAAAGCCGGCAGGTCCAAAAGGTTGCACTCCTAATCTTCCACTGACAAGGCATTACCAGCACCTTCTTTGGCAAGGGCATCTCCCTGAGAGTAACTTTCGCGCCAAACTTGCCTCCATGAGACTGAGATCCGCAAACAAAGATGACAATTTCTTCAAAGATAAGAGCCAAATTGTGCAGGCGTGACTCCATGCAGTCTTTGTTTCTAAAACATTGAATAAATAAATATCCAAGATTACTTTTAGCTTGTCTAATATGCAATGTTAAAATATCAATCTGTGATTAGTTGTTCTAGGGGTATGATCTTTATGATCATTGTGCATTCAATTTGTTCATGTAACTTGTCAATGATTATACCTTGTAGATGGTTACTTGCCTATGCATGTGCCATTGTTGATGTTCTAGTCTCTGGAATATTAGTTGGCTTTGTGCTTCTCTTTGAATTTTTTTGGGAGTTTTTTCTCGTGTTGTTTCCAGTTCAGAACTTGAGATGCATGTCTCCACATGTAAATGGCAAATGAAAGGAAGTTCAATATGAGTTTTGTGACATAGAATGAGAGCATTTGTGAATACCTCGAAGATTTAGTAGGTTTTTGGATTGTGTTCCATATTCTATAAGCATGTGCACTTTTTGGACCATTTTTCCATTGATGGCATGGTTTCCTATAATTGATTATGTTATGGGTGCTTTATTTTTTGATTACTTATCAGATTTGGTGGTGACTGCACAAGTTCGTGTTCGTGCCAATATTTTAATGTTTAATCGTTTTAAAACTTCATTCCTTCATTACTTTCACACTCTCTCTCTTGGACAGAGACAACTGTTGAAGTGCTTCCCAGGCTTAATAAAATTAAATTTGATAGTGGAGTTGAGGATGAGCTTCTGTTTGTTGATATGCCCCAAGAATGTAGACTTCCTTCTGGGTTGATAGTATTGGATTATGGGAAGGCCATACAAGAGAGTGTTTATGAGAATCTTCGAGTTGTCCGTGAGGGTCAACTTCGGATCATATTCACCCCCGAATTGAAGGTTGAATTTGTGTCTGATCTCTTTTTTCTTACTGTCCATTTTAACACTGTAATTTCTGAGTAAATGTCTTCTGCTTAAATCAGATATTATCTTGGGAGTTCTGTGCACGTCGTCATGAAGAACTTCTGCCTCGTAAGTTGGTGGCACCGCAGGTATGGACCGTTTTCAGTTTATTTTAAACCTCGTGATTAATTTATATGGATCAAAACAGTCCTTGATTACAATCGTGATCAATGCTTGGTTGAGGGCCTTGGGACTCATTGAATTCACTCAGCTTTGCCACTTGTTTTGACCAGATGAACCATACCAGAGCTTGCATTTTGGTTCTTGTGCATACCCTTGAGTTTTTTGTTCAATTTTCAAGAAGCTTTTGAAGACAAATTATTTGAATTTTGAATAGAGTCATTACTTAGTCCGCTAACTTAACTTGTAACCATCTTTCGTAACCTGTAACCATGCAAGCTCCAAACTGGGATGGAGTTTTTTTTTTTTTGTTCTCTTTGAAATCATAGCATGCTCTAATTTCCATGATTTCGTTCGGATGAACTGTCTGAAACAGATGAGATTTTACCCTTTATTTTTTCTTAAGAATTTTGGCTAGAATGAAGGGCTACCTCTTGTTCAGCAATTGGATTTATTATGCATGTAGCTCTTACCGCCATAAAGATGCGTAGTTTGCCATTGATATGCCTTGATCATTCTAATATTACTACTCATTGGTAAGAATCTGATGGGCCATCGTGAAAGGTTGTCGAATGTTATAGGGATTTGAAAACTTGTGTATAGAATGCATATGTGCAGGGGCTGACATGTTCTAACAGATTACAGTATAAAATTGGATGGATCTCTTGTTGAGAGTAAACTACAAAATCATGTAGGTAGGTTACTGGTCATTATACTCTGGTGCAGACATGTCTCCTCAATAATGGTTTATTTTTCAGCTCATGAATCCTTTTCAGAAAACTGTTTCCCCTTAAACGTCCCAAGTGGATTTAGTTGTCGGAAGTCATTAAGTCCACTTGCCTTTTTCTTTCTCATAGCAGCTATTTCTCATATGTTGGGTTTGTCGAAGGGAATGTTATGCTTACCTCGGTATTTTTTGTTATGTAGGTGAATCAGCTAGTGCAGGTTGCGCAAAAGTATCAAACAGCTGTAGCTGAAACTGGTTCTTCTGGTTCTACAATCTCAACTCAGGATTTACAGACAAATTGTAATATGTGAGTTCTATTGCTGGTTTTGGTGCTAGCATTGTGCAAAAGTGAATAATGCATATCGATGTTGGTACATAAATTGATTGGTGAACAGCTGATGTTACTGTGACTTTAAAGTTTTATGCGATGGTCCCTGAACAATAGAATGTTGAAGTTGTAATTTTAAAAGGTTTGAAAAGGAAAATCTTGAGAGTCCTCTTTACCAAAATATTATTGTATTCATGTTGGTTTGGCAATTGCGTGTTCTTTTCTACATTGATGGATATTGATGGGCAGCATGGAGGGGATTAATTTTATTCGTCATAATGAAATATAGAGGCTTTATTAGAATTTCATAATTGGTGCAGGGTTTATATTATTTGTTATACCAATAATGTTCAAAAGTTTGTTGCAGACTCTGCTGAAAAATTCTGTTATGAAGAATTGGATGCAGCTATTCTCATCTTGGAATTCATATATGCTAGATATGTTGTGGTTAATGAGATTTAGCTTTAGGCGTATGTCCCTATTTGTGGCTCTTAAGAAGATTGACGTGGTTACGAAACAAGAGTTTCATGTTGTCTTAATTTTGGACCATGTTAACCTGTCAGCAATAAAATGGAAATAATAGCTTTAGTACCATAGAACCATTAAAAGGAATTTATACATTGAAGGTCAGTTGGATGTGTGTTTACAAGATTTGTGGTCACACACCTGCTTAATTTTGCAGATTTGCATGATTTCTGCATGCCGTGGTGACGTTTCAGTAAATCTTGGCCTTTTACTTTGTTACAAACATCTTACATCAACCACCGGATAACCTCTCCCATATTTCACCTCTCCCACTGGTGGATACTACTGAGATTCCAGGGACTCCCCAGCTTACCTTTTCTAACTCTAGCCCTAGTGTTTTGTCCCCCATGCCTCACCCTCTGAACCCTACGCTGCCCTACCCTTGGATCTCTACCCTTCCGTCCATCCTCCCTCTTTTTCCTCCTCAGCTGAGCCTGGAACAAATTTGGCAACCCCTTCCGCTCCCCAGGAAGGCGAAGTGACATAAGAGAATTCTGAAGACGGGACCAACATTGAAGAAGATCGAATGAGAACTATGTACATAATTATGGGCTTCGAGTGCGACAGTCCTGAAGGACCTGCACATAGATTCATCCCGACAGATGCGCAGAGCAGGTTGCAGGTGAGACTCAGAGACCAAAGAGAACTTTGCAATCTTTTCTCTTCCTTAGCGTTCCTTGGGAAGCCCATAGAATGTCGGTCCCCCCCTCCACTATCGTCCGTCCGAGGAGGTCCCTCAGACTAGCCTCCTCCCGTGTACTCTCCTCTTATAAATGAAACTGCTCATATGGAACATCAGAGGGCTTGGACAGTCCTCTAAGAAAGATGTAGTCAAAGCTTTCAGCTCTAAATTCTCCCCTACCATTTTGGCCCTTCTTGAGACCAAATTACCAGACCCTGACCCCCATCTCATTCGTCGGGTCTGGGGTAGGAGACCTTGCCAGTGGGTGTCCTTGTCGGCGAATGGGGTGTCAGGAGGTATTTGGGTCGTCTGGGATCCTTCGGACCTCTCTCTTAACTCCCATTTTATAGGAGAATTTTCTGTCACCCTCTTTCTCTCTAATATCTCTGACGGTGTCCCATGGAAATTCTCTGCCGTCTATGGGCCAAATTCTCAGACCATCAGAGATAGGCTGTGGTCTGAACTGGACCATATAGCATCCCTTCCACACCCCATCTGGTGTCATACGATGGTCTTATGAGAGGAATTCCTCATCCTCCGTCTCCTGGGAAATGAGGAATTTCTCGGATTTTATCAGCTGCAATGAGCTGATCGACATTCGTCTTAAAGGATGCAGAAGTTAGAGCTCTCAAAAGATTCCTCTACTGTTTCCAATCAGCAACTGGGTTCAAGGTTAATATGGAGAAATCCAGTTTGCAGGGTGTAGCCTTCTCATCTGTGGATATTAGAGCACTCATTCCAGATTGGGAGTGCAAAGTCCAGGATTTCCCTACTACCTACCTTGGCTTACCTTTGGGGTTGGGGAAACCTAGGAAGAGGCAATGGTCCCATATCCTTGATAAGGTCGACCGACGCCTGGCCAGATGGAACGGCAGATAGCATTCTCTGGCAGGAAGAAATACCCTGATTAAAGCTGCTCTAGCAAACTCCCTGGTCTACTCTATGTCGCTTTTCCAAATGCCTGCTCAGGTGGCAAACAAACTTAATCAACTCATGAGGAACTTCCTATGGTCTGGGCAGACGGAAAAGAAAAAATATCACCTTGTGGCTTGGGATAAGGTCTGTCATACTAAAAATCAAGGTGGCTTAGGGATCGAAGTTCTTAGAAAACACAACCTTGCTTTGTTGGGGAAATGGTGGTGGTGCCTAGCCAGTCAGCCAAATGCTCTTTGGGCACAGGTCCTGAGGCATAAATATAAAGTGCCAGAGGATACCTGGCTACTTGAAAGATCTCAAGCCTATAATGTTTCAGGAGCTTGGAAATCCTTCTCAGCTGTCCTGGCTACTTTCAAGAGGTACATTAGGTTCCATCCAAGAGAGGGTTCGAGAGTGAAATTTTGGCAAGACCTTTGGTTAGGACCTTCCCCCCTGCGAGAGGCCTTTCCAAATCTTTACTTTCTTGCCAGAGACCAAGATTCCTCTATCGCTCAGGAATTAAGCATCTCAGGAGGTCGTAGAGTTTGGAATCCTTCTTCGAAGGAACCTAGACGATGAGGAAACCAATGACTTCCAGCGGCTGTTGAATGCCCTTTATTCCCTTTTTTTCCTATCCCAAGGAAGAGATGATATAGTTTGGGCACTAGCACCCTTGGGTAAGTTCTCTGTTACTTCTTTCTACAAAAACGTTACTTTCTTACCCACTACCCATGATTCTTCCTTCAGAGTTTGGTCCACTATTGCTCCACCAAAAGTACAGACCCTCAATTGGCTTGCTTTTGCTCAAAAGGTCCCCACAGTTGACCACCTACAAAAGAGAGGGGTCCCAATCCCTAATAGGTGTGCTATGTGTGAATGTGCGGAGGAAACAAACCCCCCCTCGTTCCTACTTTGTGATTTCTCTTCTGACCTTTGGGGGAGTGTATTACAATTATTTGGAATAAAGTGGGTTACCCCGCCCTCGGTAAAAGCTCTCCTAACTAACAATCTTGACTCAAGTTGGCCTAAGGGAGGAAAAATCTTGTGGAAGGCAACTATAGCAGCAATTATTTTGATACTTTGTCTAGAAAGAAATTCAAGAATATTCCAAGGATCAAAACTCCAAACACCGGCACGACCCTCTTCCTCTCTCAATGGGGAAATATCCTCCACCATCAACCTCAGGGTTTTAAAAGGCCTAACAACTGGTTACCACCACCACACGGTAGTATCAAGTTAAACTTTGATGGGTGTTCCCTAGGGAACCCAGGCCCAGCAGGGGCAGGAGGGGTTTTTCGAGACCATGAAGGAAATATTCTCCTAGCAATTTCCGAATACCTTGGTCATAAGGACTCTCATCAAGCAGAGGCCCTAGCCGTCCTTATAGCATTGAGAAATCTCAATCCCTCTTGGGGCTCACATCTTATAGTTGAAGGAGACTCAAAAAATGTCATCTCTTGGGCTAGCAGAACAAGCGATCTGCCTTGGCACCTTACTCCAGTTTTTGACGAGATTCATCACATCTGCAGGGCTCTGGACATTTTAGGGCAGCATACGTGGAGGATGTCCAACAATACTGTAGACAGTTTGGCGAAAGAGGGAGCTAGACACCACAGTGAGGTCACTCAAGCCAGGTCCACGTTCTTTTTTGCGCAGGACCAGTGGAACCTAACCAGTACCTGAACCTCTTGTATTTAGATACCCTTTTTGTTTTGTGGTCTTTTTGTTACTTTACTGTAAACGGGCACTCTTTTAAGCCTTTTCTTCCTTTTTTTGCTACTTGTAAACTTTGTAAGGAGGCATTGTTTATAAGCCCATTTTTGTTACAGGGTCTCTTTGGCATATTTTTTTACCAAGATTCCCATCTAGAGGGTACTCTTGGATCAATCCCTAACTGTAATCTTTCTCCCTATAGCAATACAAAAGTCAAATTTTCTCCCAAAAAAAAAAAAATCTTAAATTGGGCAATGATTAAATAAGCAAGGTTCACTGGCTTTACATTAGCTGGGCAATCGAAAAGCTATTTTTTCTATATTTTAAATGCAAAACTTTACCTCAGGCTTGTGCAGTTCAACAAACCTGGCTCTCTCTTTTTTTTCGAAAACAATTGGCGCAATATTATTATTTAATTGACATGGCTCATTAAATTATTCCACCCCAAAATCAATGTCCGGATATATGGCAGCTCCTTTTAAATCATTTCCCCCCTTAGAAAGAAGCTTCGATTGTAGTAATTGTGCTCAATCCTGAAGGCCGAGCTCCTAGTTATGCACAAGCATCTTAAGACTTGACTTTAGTGAGAGTCTGTTCTGTCTTTCATCCCGTTCTTCATTTTTTCTCTGTCCCTACTTTGCACACTAAAGTAGAGTGACCTTCGAACTTTACCCAAGCATCCATGATTATGAGTTTGGAGCTATGATTATTGAGCTTTTATCTATTGAGAATTGACATATTTGATGGACTTGTTTATTGAAGCCATCAGTTTTGCTTCTGATCAAGGATCTTTGATCAAGGGCTATTTAGAGTGGCGAGGGCGGTGGTATGTCTAGTGTCCTATGATTAGAAAGAGTCACAGGAATGATGTTGCTGCTGCTCTGTGGCAGCTTTTTAGTAGCTGTGGGGTTATTTGTTTTGGTTTATGGCCAGGATGGTGTCGTTTAGTCTTGGGAAAGCTTGGGGCATTGTTGAGTAGGTTTTTTATTGGATACGTTTCTGTAGGATAGCAGGAGGAGCCCAAACAGCCTTATTTTAGAGTAGCGAGCTCCTCCTAGGATCTTACTTTTCGGGTAATTGATGGATGTTGGTAAAGCTGAAGAGCTCAAGGAGCACCTTTTCATTCGCCGACACTTTAATAGGAAGTTCTGTGGTTTCATTCTGGATCACTTTGGAGTAATTTTGTTCATGCAATTTTCGACATTGCTGCGAGTTTCTACCACCATATCTTTAGAGAAGCCTTGGGGGAAGCTGACTCGCTTTGCCAAGGGAATGTCTTTTTTATGAGTCATCCATTCCCTTTCATCTAGTTACCTAGTTTATTATTCCTGCTTCTTGGTCTTTTGGCTTTCGTTTCATAATCTTATGAAATTCATTATAAATGATTCTTTGTGATTAATGCTATCCTGTAAAGAATTCTTCTTCTTTTGATTTAATTTCTTTGTGATTAACATTTCCCTAAAACGAGTTCTTAATAAAGAACATTTTTAGAATATTAACATGTGAAACTATTTAAGATATTAATTACATGTTTTGGGTCATCAAAAAATTGCTTCAGATATCGTTGATTCAGATTAAATGTTTGGATAGTCCTCAATCAGCCAGTTTTGTTATGTTTTTGGTTGGTGTATGTAATTTGTTTATGACGATAATTCGTTTATTATACTGTAGGAAATATGTAGATTGAAGTCCGACCATTGGTTTTTTGGCTATTTGTTCCACCAAATCTTTAGTTTGGTATTAATGTCAAATCTTTCTTTCTAGCTTCACTTTCATAAAGCTGTATGAGCTATATTGATTTTTGCTGTGGCTTAGGTTTGTTCAATCTGGTCGTCAGCTAGCAAGGGTGTTGGAGTTACAGTCATTGAATGACTTGGGATTTTCCAAAAGATATATTCGATGCTTGCAGGTATGACCAAAGTCGATATCCCTTCAGTGGTCAATGAACTTTCAATAGTTCATCGTCACTTTTGATCTTTTTTATGATTTTGCTTTTTGATTATTTGCAGATATCTGAAGTTGTAAATAGCATGAAGGACTTGATCGACTTCAGCACAGAAAACAAAATGGGGCCTATTGGTAATTTTATGTTATTTAATGTTCTAGTATGCAGTTAATGCCTATACTATATGATGTGTCTATGTAAAGCATCTGTTTGAGATGTTTGATATTGGATGTCATTTGCTCTATCTTTGAATCCTAGCTCATGTGATGTTACTTCGATGAACGACTGCTATAGCCTCTCTGCTGAGAATGAACCATTAACGTATTGAATGGTATCATATAAACTAGGTGTTGGCTGTTAATCATCATAGAAAGTCGGGGTTTTAGTTGTGAGAGAAAAAGAACAGATGGGTTTTAGCTCATCCAATGACCTGAAGGCAACTAACAGTAGTTTAATTTTAACAAAATGCTTGATCCCGTCAATCCACTCTCCTTTTTCTGAAGATTTAAACTCTGCATATTTCACTGATTATGAAAATGCTAGATCTAGCTTAGAAAATGCTAGATCTAGCTTACCTTTAAAGAGAAATGTGACTTACCTATCCTTGATGTTTCTTCAGTTCTAAAACTTTGTGATGGGACTCTTCCTTGCAGCAAGTTTAAAGAACTTCCCTCGACCAGTGGCTACCCCAAAACTCCAGATTCCAAAAGTGGAAATGGAGCAAATGGTGAACTCTCAAAACCTAGCCTCTGATCAAAACTCTGTCAAACTCATGGCTATGCATTCTGGCTTGGCCAACCATGCAAATAACCATATTGGTGCTGGTGCCCCCTCCATCAACAGTTCGAATCAGACCGCTGCTGTAGCGCTTAGTAACTACCAGAACATGCTTCGACAAAACTCCATGAGCTCGAACCAGAGTCCCCTTCAACAAGATGGTATTTCAGTTCCATGCTCTTTCGGAAACCCTAACCCTAGCCCCACTCCACCCGCATGTAACAACCCTGCACAAACCTCCCCTTTCCAATGCCAGCAGGTTTCATCCATGCAAGGATCGCTTCAAAACCCTAGTCTGATTGGGTTGTCAAGCCCTCTGCAAAGCCCTAATTTGCTCCAACAAACCCATTCTCACAACTCCCAAGGAAATCACCATTTCCAGCAACAAATGATTCATCAACTCCTGCAAGACATGATGAACAATAACAATGGTGGAGCACCGCAACAATCTCAGAACAATAACCAGACCGTAAATGGAAATGGCGGGGAAGACATGTTCAACGGGATGAACAACGGTGTTGGAGGCAGGGCAAGCTCTGGTATGATGGGTAATGGCATGGCCATGGGTAACAATGGACCCAACATGTCTAATAATATCATCGGTATGATGCCGAATCGAAGCAACAGTTTCAAAGGCATAGCAAACAGTTCTTCTCAGGCAAGTGGTAACAATGCCTTCAATTTAAGGTCGAGTATGCAGCACATGCAGGAGATGGTGCCGGACATTCCACACGACTTTACCGAGAATGGAATACTCAATGGGGAACCAGGCGACATTGGTTTCGGATGGAAAAATTAGAAGGCCTTTCTTTATTCGGCAGCAGAGCATAATTAAATCTGATACGTTGTACAGAAGAAACTAGCATTAAGGTTTGATGATGATGCATGTGCCTGCATGTAAATCATTCATGCATGCATTGCATATTCATGGTATATGGAGTGTACTCGGCACGTGATGTTGCCGGAACGATTGTGCTCTGATTCGTGTTTCAGTTTTTACTGTATTTGGCAGTTTTGAGGTTTTTGCCATTTCTAACTATATATTGTTCTATATGATACAGTTATCAACTTCAGTAAAAGTTTGTATTTCCAATGTCTGTTCTTGTAAACAAAATCTCTCTCCCTCTCTCTCTCTCTCTCATTTGCACTTAAATTTCTCTCTCTGGTATCTCTCATTGCCCCGCTCTCTGATATGTTAAACGGTAGAAATGGGGGGTGGAACGTCATGTTCTCTCTCCATTTCTTCCTCTCTGTTTCTTCCTAACTTGAACTTGACACACTCTCTGCACCTTAAGGTTTCAATTAAGGGGTGGCAATGGACCCAATTCAGGACCCGTGGAGTAGACCCAAGTCTAAATATGGGTTCAAAAATTGGACCCGGCGGGTCGGGTCTATGTCTTGCACTATATTTTTGAGTTCTGGTTTGGGTCTGATTATTTTTTCGGGTTTGGATCCAATAATTGACTCGTTGCTGGACCCGGACCCGTCCCGTTGTCACCCCCTCTCTGAAATGCAAATGCAGGAAAGGGCCTCCTATTGTATTCTTGACCCTTCTGGCTTCTGGACGGCATGAATTGGAGCTAAACCCATGTCGTTCCATAATCATAAAATGGAAGAATTACATGCTCCAGCCTGAGCCAAATGTACATTTGCTCCCTCAGGCAGAATCATAGGAGTGTCTTTGAGACCTCAAATTTTGGGGACGTGCTTGGAAAATCTCGAAGTCACCAAGCAGATAATTTAATAGCCTGTGAGTCGACAGCTATGTCACAGTTTTCTATCAAATGTCTCTCCATTATCGGAGGGCAGTTTTACCCTCAATACAGCTAAGTCTCGGTGTTCAGTATGTTGTTAGCTCTATCATCTGTCTGCTCAAGATCGGATGGCTCCCTAAAGATAATTAAATCTCGGTGTCTGAATTATTGGATGGCTGTCGGTTCCCAAATAATTACATGTACAAGCCCATAGGAAGCTCGCCCATTATATATTTCAATGACATTTTCTAACAAATCCAAGGTTTCAAGACCATCAAATCTTTTACCATATCTGCGTGCCGTTTGCGTATGTGAAAATATTTTATGCTCCTAGGGCAAAATGTACATTTACTCTCTTATATTCGATCCTAGTGAAGATCCTTTCCTGCTGTTTAACAAGTGACCTGAGAATAAATCTTGAATATTAACTTAGAATCTGTCAAAGTCTAGGTTTAGTTACTAGAATCAAATCTAACAAAAACTATCTAATTTTTTGATGGTTGGAACTCAGTGTTGAGATATTCAATATTTTTTTTTTTTGGTATAATAGGTGATTTTAAATTGGAACCAAATATTTTGTTGAAAAAGTTTATACAAGGGTGAGGCCCTAAACAATCAAATGAAGGCATACTTCAAAAATTCACTATAAGAGGTTCGATGCCCAAAAATCATTAAATAGATCATCTCGACCTAAATATGTATGGACATGAGAAAAAATAGTTTCCAAGTCTTGAAAATAGTATATCTGGTATGTATTTTCTAGAATGCCAATTCTCAATATTTTCAAGTGTTTATAGATATGCTTGATCAACATTATTTTTTAAGCTTGAAATTTTATAATTAGTTAAATTCTATAATTAAAGATGAAAATAAATTTTCAGGCCATCACAAAGATTTTCAATACGGAAACATCTTTCGATACTATTTGAGCATGTGGTTAAGGGCCTCAACCTTATACAAACCGCATCGAAATTTTATACAAAAAAAATCTTTGCAAGTAGGCATTCTCAAGTGTGTTAGTATGAAAAACTCTTCTCAACGCCTATAGACGAAAATGAACAGTGATTTCTCCTACCCTGATCACCATCCAAACTTCATCGCACGGTCACAGATGTCCATTAGTGTTTCAATTTTTATTTTTTTTCTACAAATCCAAATTTACTTGAAATTTGGATTTGTAGAAAAAAAAAAAGAAAATCGAAACACTACCGGACAACTGTGACCGTGCGATGAGGTTTGGATAGTGATGAGAGTAGGCAAAATCACTGTTCATTCAGTGATTTTGCCTATCCTAATCACCATCTAAACTTCATCCCACGGTCACGATTGTTCAGTAGTGTTTCATTTTTCATTTTTGTTTTACGAATCGGAATGATCTGAAATTTGGAGCATGTGTTCATAAAAAATAGGCTACAAACAATATCAAAAAAATATTTTACATGAAAGAAATATGCCAAAATACCCTTGAAAAGTTTCAAAGGTAATTTGGTCATGTTTTTTATATTTTTATTAGGTGCGCCTCACTAAAATATACATACGCTCCAAATTTCATATCATTCCTATT
>NW_006500346.1:1515781-1555097 GCF_000471905.2 Amborella trichopoda | reverse complement strand
AACCAACGACCGTCCTTCCTTCCTCTTACGTCGACTAGGTAACGAACCAACTACCTACCACTAAGTAATACACGTAGTAGACACGCGCCTCTCTCTCTCTCTCTCTCTCTCTCTCTCTCTCTCTTTCTCTAGCTGGTTTAAAGCTCTATAGAGGAAGGAAGAAGATTTATTCAATAACAGGAAGGAAGAAGATTTATTCAATAACAGGGAGGATCTCTTCTTCCTCTTCATCAGAATCATATTGCTCTTGAAAAGCCCCATTTCCAAGCAAGAAGTTGAAGATGTAGTTCCTCCCTCTAACAGCCCTAATCTCTCTAAGCCTTGAGATAAAAGCCTGCCACCCTGAAGCGTGATCATCGGAACCTCTCTCCTCTGTTGAAATCACATCCTTAGCATCGGGGAAATACATCAATGTGTAGTCCAAAGGAATATTGACATCGAACCTCGACATCAATGGCTTCCCCACCACCCGAACATGGCACACACTTTTAACATGAAGATGCCACAGACCAGACAGTCCATTAGTGCCATGCAACAACAATAAACATGGCAGGATACTATGATTTGCTCAGCCGAACAGTATCAAAATAAAAAAGACAGCAGGGTAGTGGCATCCATATAAAATCACAAAATGCTGTCATAATAGAAAAATAATTTGAACCAAAATAGTTCTCATGTTATGGGGAAAGGATCCCATAAGCCCTGATGCAGCTAGACAGGATTGTTTCAGAATTGTGTCAAACACGTAGATCTCAGTTAGGTGATCAAAATAAATAAATAGAAAAAAGAAAAAAAAGAAGAAATCAGTAAAAAAAATGACTCCATTTTTGGTCCAGGCCATCCATTTGATGAAATGTGAATCTTGCCTAGAAGAGCTTCAAATCAGTTTCTATTTTGGAATTGCCAATTAAGGATTTGCAAAACATAGGCTAAAAAATCCTCTCCAGCTGTGTTTAAAGGCTTTTAGCAACAGGCTTGTAGTGTAGCTTACAATATAAAAATTTATCACTGGGAAAGGTCCCATAAAACTGTGGGGTTCCCCTAGGCACCCGGGGAGGACTAGGGCGCCCAATGTCCAAGTGGCCGCTCAAAACCTCAGGCACTCTGAGGTGTCAGATTTACAAATGCATGTGTTATCGACATGCACATATATGTGTCAAATATATATACATTTACATATGGGTTTTCCAATGGTAACACCCTATGAAATCATAGGGATTACATTTAGAAAGGGGTGTGAAGTGCATATTTGAAAAAGGTTAATAATGATATTTGTACTAAATGACAAAAGGTATGTTTGTCATCTCAAGAACAGCATATTTGAAATATTTACTAAAAGACAAATAGTATTTTTATAATGAAAAACTGGAACTTCACTCCATAGTTGCTCGTCTTTTAGTGAAAATATCAACAATATCCTCTATAATGACAAAACAACCCTTACTCATTTTAAAGATATTAATAATTAAAACGACAACAATGATAATTTTAACATTTCACACACTTTTTTAAAGGTAATCTATAGTATTCTATAGGGGGCAAGCTTTCTATGCTTCCCCTATAGCATAAAACTTATATACTTCCCCTTATCCAACCCTCCATTCTGAATGGATGGCTAAGATTGCCCCAATGACAATGTCACGTCTCTACACTTTTATTTTTATTTTATTTTTCTATAAACTATTTTGATACCAAATTTTGGAAGTCCAATCCTCCATTAAACTCGCACTAGCAAAATATATAAAAACAATATTTTCAATAAAATAAAATGACCAAACTACCCCTGAAAGTTTCAAAGGGTATTTTGGTCATTATATTTTATTGAACATTTATTTTTAATATTTTTTATAGGTGCACCCCAATGAGAAGATGGCACGTACCAAATTTTATATTCATACAATTTGCATAAAATAAACTAAAAATAAAATACTTTAAGACGTCGGATCTAAGATCAAACGGTGAGTGGCGCTCTTGATCAAAATTGGACGGCTGGATGGCAAGGGAAGCATAGAACTTCTATGCTGTAGGGGAAGCATAGAAACCTTTCCCTTCTATAGGGTGTTGCCGTTAGAAATGACTTCATGCAACAGTTTATCATAATATAACAAATCATAATATAATGAAACACTTAAAAAACCATGCTAAGGCCATTCGTTTGATCTCAATTTTTAAACATATACTCGTTCAATTTTAATGAACAATCACAAAAAACAAAACTTCAAAACATACCCTAAAAAAATCTTCTTTTAACCTACTTAACATAATTCATCCGTTTGGTGAGACGCTTAGATCTAGGCCTTAGAAGGATTTTCCTACAAATTTTTTAGATGGCTTTGTTATCATTAGATGAATAATGTTGTTGAGATCTCATTATATGAACAATGTTAAAAAAAAAAAAGAAAATTTTGATTTTTGCATTCCTAAAGGCCTAGATCTTAAAATTCGCCAAATGTAGTCAATTCATTGTTGGATAGTAACTATTTTTTACCATATCTAATGTGCAAACTAATTTCCTTTATTTTATTTTTTTTGAGGATTGATTATTGGGACGAAGAGAGTGCCTATGCAAGATTTGGTATCATACAAATGCCACAAATATGGTTTTCTAGAATAGTATTTTCATTATATTATAATGAATCATATATATATATATATATATATATGGGTGTGTGTGTGTGCATTGCCTGTATTCTAATATGCAAACTAATTTCTTTTTTTTGACTATTAGGATGAAGAGAGTGCCTGCGCAAGTTTTGGAGTCATACAAATGCCACAAAAATGGTTTTCTAGAAGTGTATTTTTATTATATTATAATGACAGTGACATAAAATTTGCCCCCCGCCCCCAACCCACACACATATAAGGCTCTAAACAATCAAATTAGAGCCAACCTCAAAAATTTCACAAGAGATTGTTTTCATACCCAAATATCCTCAAATTGATCATTCCGACATCAAGATGCATGGACATGAGAAAAAAATGGATTTCAAGTTTTGCATCTTGTAACACATTTTTGGACAATCAATTTTCAAGATTTTCATGAATCTGCTCGATCTACACTGTTTTTTAAACTTTAAATTTTATAATTAAAAATGAAAGTATGTTTTAAGGCTATCACAAATATTTCCAGTATTGAATTCACATTTCTCAGCACTATTTGAAGGTGTGCTTTACTTTGATTGTTTATAGCCTCGGATTATATGAAAAATATTTCCTAAGCTACTAGCTATAATGAATGGTATAAACTACTAGCTCCTAGCTGTCAGATCTTCATCACATGGTTCAAAATTCATATCACTATTTTATTTTTAATATTTTTTCTATAAATCAGATTAAGATGAAATTTTGGGTGTATATACCTAACACTATTGCACATTTTATATAAATATAAAACAATTACTTTCAATAATTTAAAATGACCAAATTACCCCATCATTTTTAGTATTTCGGTTATTTTATATTTCAGGAACTATGTTTTATTGTGTCCTATTTTTTAGTACACACGTCCAAAGTTTCATTACGATCTGATTTCTAAAAAAAAGATTAAAATTCATATAGTGAAATGAATTTTGAACCAATCAATGAAGATTCGACGACAAGGGGCTAGTAGCTTATACTATTCATTATAACTAGTAGCTTAGGAAATCTTTTTCCTATATATATATATATTCTTTAACTTTTTTATGCAAGTATATGTGCATGAATGTTGAAACAGATTCAAATCATCTAAAGTAAAATTTTGATTCTTTGGATAACCGAAATGGTGAAAAACAAGATTGCTTTTGGGTGTTCCTGAGGCATAGGACTAGATTTTTCACTTCGAAACGGTTACGAGCGCAACAACCCCACCCCCCCCCCCCCGCACGGGGTTTCCTTCCCTTTTCTCATGGGTCAAAATCAACCTAAATGCACCCCACACTTAATCTTTTTCTGCCATTTCCATGGCAAGACCTGAGCATCTGATCAACACTATGCATTGGGGGCCGCTTGGTCAGCTGCCCAAGAAGGCCCGAGAAGGCGGCCTTGGGTCCTTTGTACACCTCAGCGATGGGCCATTTTTGGGAACAGTGTCCCCTGTTGACATATACACATTGTTCCTATAGTTGAAATATAAAATTTGGTAAAAAGAATAAAAAAAAATTGCCGTTCCTGTTAAGCTTGAAATCACAACTAGGTAAGCTACGCAAGGCAGAAAAATAAACAGCAAGTAATGCAACAAACAAATAGCAGAAGAGAGACAAACCAAACATAGTATAATGCGTCCATCTCTTGCCTCTGAACCCTGCCCAATAACTCTATCTGCAACATCCCACCAATGCACAGAACTGGTCTTGGTAACTTGAAGCTTTGCAGGCAGTTCTCCTGTTCATAGTGCAAAGCAGTCCTAAAATTTTAGTCGAAGATTATAGAACCACAATGAATTGTGAGAGAGAGAGAGAGAGGAGAGAGTAGAGAGAGAGGTTAACAAAAATAAGCAACAAATCGACAAGAAATTGAAATGAATAATCTTCTATTTAAATATATCATGCGTATCCTTGAGTTCTCAAACCTTAGTATGTTAATTTGCTTCCAGGTTTACAATATATAAAGAATGGTGATGAAAGACAAAGTAGAACCATGCTTCAAAGAGGATTAAGGGGTCATTGTCACCCCCCAAAGACAAAAGTAAATGTACTTATAACCATAGTTACCTGAATCTCTGATAAGGAACCTTCACAGAACTCCATGAAGTCTAGAATCCCGATTCCTTATCCTAGGAATCTCGATTCCAATACTTGTAGAATCTGGTTTCTAATATTTATTGATTCTCAATTCCACAATTGGCGAATCTCAATTCTACACTTGTTGAAATAGGTTTCCATATTTACCTATATTTTACCACTTCCTTTATTTATTTATTTTATTTTTACTGAGAAGCGATGTTTAGAAGTTTTCAAGGCATCAAACTACTCAAACTAGACACCCAATCTCAAGCTGTAAGGTGTACTCATCTTTTTTGGCATGAAATGACCAACAGAAACCAAAGTGGTTGTCCACACTCTCTTTAATTTGTTAAGTATGCATTGTATTGATCCAATGGAGAAATTGTGACTCCAAGATGTTAGAAATAAGGGAAAGTATAGAATGAGACCATTTACCTTTGGTACAAGGTAGTCACATTAATCTTGACCATTGGATGTGAAATTGGGTGGCTACAATTATTATTCCACTGACCAAGCTCAAACTTCAAAAGAAAATTTTTCGAACTTTGTGACACATCCAAGCTATCAAATTTCACATCGAATTGTTGTAAGTAATTGTGACCACCTTGTATTAAATGGACTCATTGTATACAATCCCTAAAAATAATGTAAACATGCATGTATAGCATGTCGGTCAATGAATGGCATTGAGACATATAGTTTCCCTTTTAGTTCCCTCCCGATTCCATCTATATAGGATTGTCGATTCCATTTTGGCCGAATCCCAATTTTTAAAACTAGGAATCTCATCCCCCACGATTCCACTTGTACAGATGTTGATTCCAAACATAGGAATCTTCCAGCCAGTGGCGATTCCTCGGTTTCGTTTCCTAAATCAATTCGGTTTCGAGATCACTTTGGGTAATTATGCTCATAAGAATTAAGCCAAATTCAATATTATTTCACCAAGTTCAGGTGAGAGCTATAACTTTTAAGCCTCATAGACATACTTTTAGCTTCATGTCAACCAAAACCTATTAAAAGAGAAGGCATGCAAAAATGACAGGATAATGTCATATAAATTTTAAACTCCAAACATATATAAAGGTTAAAATTATGAAAATAAAAGCATATTTCAAGCATTTTTCACAAAAATATGAAGTTCGTGGGTTGTCAAAAGAGAAAAACATGGAAATACTCAAGGCGAGTGAAAAATAGTTAAGTATTAGAGTGTGTTTGATTTCTGGAAGTCACGGTTTTGGAAACTGCACCATAACAAAGAAGATTTTTAGAGTAAAGGCGAATATGGCAATATCCACTTGCTTTATATTAAAGGCCAAAAAGTGAGTACCACCAATTCCATAGGGGACCATGGAACTTGGGGTATCCACTTCCCTCGAAGAAACGGTATCCAATACCGCGTCTTCCAAAAATCAAACACGCCCTAAGAATCTTTTTGGATGCTCAGGAACTATCTTGATGGTTGGGATTCTTTAGAGTTTGGGGACAAAGTAATTCATCAAATTAGGCAGGATACCATGGGGAACATTTCCCTCAATTATAGATAAGTTCTTTGGAAGCTTAACTAAATATCCTAAATAGCAATAATTAACCACGACAAATTCCATTATCTCAAACAATGAATATGTAAGGATGCCTAGGTAACAATGTGCTCAATGACAGAGAAATGCCAACACTTAAAATCATAGGGATTGAGGGATTTACATATGGCTCTCTCAAAATAAGTCAAAAATAGAAGGGGACCATAATTACCTAGATCAAAAACGAGGTCAAATCCCAAATCCGGATCAAGACTGCGGGATCAAGAGATGCACGAAGATCCAAGGGATATGGATCGAGATTCATACACTATAAGTTTAAGGGACCGTGATCCCAATATGAAGGGAGCACAATCCAAATATGCACAGGGTCGAACGATAAGTATATGGGATCTAGGTTCATCCATCTTAGAACCAAGGCTCCCCAAGTAGTGTACTCCAGCTCAAGAACAAGGTCTATTGAACGATATGACAAATTTTTTTCTATAATTCAAAAAGCAACATATCAGTAAATACAAAAAATCATGTTTTAAAAATATTTTTAAATTTTCTTATTTTATTCATTGGAGTTTGTTTAATCAATGAGAAGTGAAACTAAAAACCCAAAATGAGGATTCAAATTTTAGTCCTCAAGCATGAAACAACCATTATTTTGAAGAACGTAAGTACATAACTTCCTCTAGAAATGTCGAATAAATGCACAATGTTGTAGTGGTAGGGCCATTCCATTTGAACAGCATTTCCTAAGAGGTCGTGTGATCAAACCCCACAAACTGCCTTGTTTTATTATTTGCCTTCTAAATAAGTTCAGTTATATATAAAATGATGTTTGCTCAAAGCAATAACATCAACGTGGCTTTGTAGTATCATGTTGGTTCATGTTCATATCGTCCCAAGTTCAAGCCGTGTACAGCTTAGTGGTGATGTTTTTGTATTTATATAATATAAAAAAGCTCACAAAGAAATTAAAAAAAAAAAAAACAGCTTCAATGTGAGGAATGGAACTTAAGACCTCACTTGTCTCAACTGTTGTTGTACCACCAAAACCATTAAGAACATGCCTTTAAAAAGGGTACAGTGTTTCAAAAAGCGCTAAGCGGTGCCTAGGCGGCCGGAGGGATCCAGGCCACCCAGCGCTTAGGCGGGCGCCCAAAACCTGGGCGGCCCAGTAGAAAGAAGAAAATTGTGGGGATTTCTTCTCTCTAAAATAGGCTCTAATGGGTTTTAGGTCTCAAATGAACCTAAAACCCACAATTTTTCCTTTTAAAGATAAAAAAAAATGATCAAAAAATGCCCTCAACGAGGGGCATTTCCACCCCTGAGCGGGGCGCAGGCACTGGGCGGCTGCCTAGGTGGGTTCAGGCGGCTGGTGGGCACTCAGTGATATCCGCCTAATTCGGCCGCCTAGGCCTGGGCGATGCACCCAGGCCTTTTGGACCGCCTAGGAGGGCCGCCCAAGTGCTGGGGGGTCCGCTTTTTAAATCACTAAAAGGGAAGACACTTAACGTGTCAATATGTACTCAAAATTGATGACATCATCAAACAAGTATTGTCAAGTGTCAATAACATGTCTATATGTGTCAACACGTAAGACCAAACAAATTTCTAAGTGTCTAAATAACATTGATAAGAGGGATTTGCATCCCATTAGCTAGGGATTTACATCTCCAATTTTGCAGATCGAGATCCCTAAATTCAAAAAATGTTTGTAATCCATATCCCTTGTCCCGAAGCATAAGATTGAGCTTACAGAGCTTGAGCTCCCACCTTCTTAGGAGATCCTAGCAACCATGAAGGGAGCTTCCTCCACATTATCAGATGGGCAAGAAAAGAGGGACCTATCTTTGGAGGCTACACAATCAGATGTAGTATATTCTATACTTATGTATTCATCCAAATTCTATCCTTTCTTGTCTTGCCACTTATCTATCTAAACATCCTCATCTCAGCTATGGATATGTTGGTTCTTGAACAGCTCAACATATTGTCCCATAAAGTATGGTTGGTCTTACATCCGTCCAATAGAACTTTGCCTTCAATATCAATTGTATTCGGTGATCGCAAAAAACTCCGGATGCACATCTCCAATTCACCCATCCAACTCTAATTCTATGCACAACATCTTCCTCAATCTCTCCATTCTCCTAGATTATCGACCTTGGACATCGAAATTCAAAAACAACCTTTTTAGGTATTTCTTGACCATCGATCTTAACTACTTCCTCGTTTCTACTCTCATTATTACTAAACTTGCATTCTATATATTTCATCTTCGTTCAGCTAATTTTAAAACCATTAGATTCTAGAGCATCCCTACAGGGTTCTAACTTTGACGCCGCCTCTAACCTCATAGATCAAAACTATAGCATCCGCAAACATATACCACAATACCTCATCTTGTAAGTGCTTGGTTAACTCGTCCATAACCAAAACAAAGAGTTAGGGGCTTAACGCTAACCCCTTATGTAAGCTTATTGTCACTAAGAACTCACATCTCTCTCCACTAGTTGTCCACACACTAGTTAGTGCTCCATCATACATATCTCTTACTACGTCAATATAGCCTCTGGTGACTCGTTTCTTTTCTCGTACCCACCAAATAAATCTCTAGGTACCCTAAACTTCTCAATTAGTTGCCTAAGTAGGAAAATAGCTTTGATAGTTGACCTCCCTAACATAAAACCAACCGATTTCTTATACACTCATTTCACACCTTAGTTGTTGCTCAAACACTCTCTCCCACAGCTTAATAGTGCGACTCATAAATTTAATCCCTTGATATTTCGTAAAATTTTGTAAGTCTCCTTCATTATTGTAAATAGGTATTACAATACTTTTTTTCCATTTTTTCCATTTTTTCCATTTTTGTTCGTAACATCTTCTTGAAACTTGGCAAGCCAAGGTATGCCAAACTCCCCCATGCACTTCCAAACCTCTATCGGGATACCATTTGCTCCTAAAGCCCTTCCTATCTTTATCTTTCTCAAGGCTTCTTTCACTTCAAATATCCCAATCTTGCTAATGTAATTATGAAGTCCGCCCTCAATTATGTTAAAGGTTCCTCGAAACGTTGCGTTCCCATAATATTCACCATTTAACAATTTTTGAAAATAAATTATCCACCTTTCTTTCGCCTTGTCAAAATTCCATTAAAAAATTGGGCCTTCCAAAATCCAAATAAAATAAAAACAAGATATAAAAGAAGAAAGCACCCTAAACACATACTTATCCCTACAACTCTAACTCTATAACATCATTTCAAATCTACAGCATTCAAAACCTAAAAGTCTTAACTTAATGTGAAGTGGCATATTACCTGCAACATTGGGAAGTCAGGTGACGTGTATGTCCAGACATAATTGTCATCACATTTGTGGTCAGGCAACAAATCATCCAAATCTTCACTTTCCAAGCTATAAGATAACTTGGAATAACCTAGCCTGAACCGGACAGCCTTCGCAGAATATATGGGACTGCCCCTTTGAAAGTAAGCTGCCAAAACAGATAAAGATCCTATAAATATTGAATATAATATAAATTTCCAACAAAATAATAAGAGAAGGCATAACAACACGAAAATCAATACGAACCTTGGAAAGGCTGTATATCTATTTCATGTATAACACATAATTTCGACTTTAGCTTGTATGTGAGTGTTTCAGGGGCCTCAATATTGCTAGCTCCTTGACTTGACCAATAGGATGGCCTCTCAAACTCCCTAGGGCTTGGGTTCAAGGTGTTCTCAATGCTTTCATCTGGATAATTGTCTGTACTAGAAGCACCAATAGGAAACTGAAGGCAACATTTGTCTGATACAAGCGTCATGAGTTCACGAGTGAAGCAAGCATAAATCTTGTGCTCTCTCTGTAAATTTTCCCATTCTAAAACTTTGCTTGATCCAATTGGTGGAGGATCTACTCCATTTTTGCATTCCATCACTCGAGTGATATGGCATACTTCGGGAAACATTTTTATGCATAAATCCTTACAGAAACGATTCTCGATAACTGCAAAATGTCACACAAACAACTTTAGCGCTCAATCTGCTGATAAATGAAAATTATTGATAAAGACGACATTAAATGTCTAACATAAAAATAGGAAAAAATCCTAGCTATGATATTTCAACACAGTGTCAGAAAGTGTGACCCTGACCGAGCAATAGGTCCTGGCCCGAGCCGATTACCGGGCTGAGTCTAAGTAACTCAGCCCGATTAGTGCTCGATTATTGTAGCAGCAAAAAAAAAGATCAAACAATTATAAAAATATAAAAAAATCCAAAAAAAATAGGAAATGTACGTTTAAAGTACGATTAAGAAAACACTTCAAAAGTATGTTAAAAAATTGGTAAAAAATAGATTTTAAAACATCAACTTGTGAATGGGGTACTTTTGAAATAATCCAAAAAAGATGGAAAAAGGTAAAAATAAGCATTAATGGCTAAAACGCTTTCTAGTCTTTAACAAAATGATAGAAAACATGAAAAACGTATCCCAAATAAATTCCTTACTTTTAGAATTTTTTTAATATTCCGAGTTAGACACCCAACTCAGGACAACTCGGGCTCGACAGGGGCCCCGAGCTTGTGTAACTTTCTGATTTTGCGAACACTACAACAATAATAGAGAAGGAAAAGAGGGGCATCGAGGCGTCGGGGGGTGCGCATATGTTATCTTATATTCATGCCAAACAAATGGACTCTAAAAGATTTTCCAAGAAGCATCATACACGCAGATACACTAACAAGTAGAACTTTTCAACCCAAATCCTCAGAATACTACCATTATTTTCTTTTATCCTAATTCTTTTGAAGCAATTCTATTTTTATCAATAAGTAAAATAAATAAAGTTAGAATAAAGGGAGCAACCTCTCCATTGCATGTGCTAATCACATATCCAAGGAATAGTATTAATAAAGTAAAAACTCAGAACTAGAGGATACTATAAAACAATCTCCATGTAGATTCCAAAGGAAGGGAAGAGTCATAAGTAAGGCAACCCAATGCAATACTCTCACCCAAGACACTCCACACAGGTAAAAAGTCTAATTTCCATCCCTTCCTCGCCAGATTTTTCAAACTTTAGAAGATAATGGATACAGCACATCTATATATTCTATCGAAAATGTAAATCAGGCTACTCCTAAAAACTTCCTTATGATCAAATCCTTGCAGAATCCATTGCCAACAAAAGAATTCATATCAGTACTTTCCATGTGAAAGCTACTCCTAAGAAACACACCATACCTCAACAAGGAATAGAGTAACCAAAGCAAAAACCCCAACTAGAATATCTACAAGAAAGTAAAAGAATTAGAATAAATATCTCAAAGTATTAGCATTATCCCTTAGACAACCCTTTTCTCCCCAATGCCAATCGTAAACACCATTGATTTATTCAAAGAGCAACACTTCTTGATAGCTAGTAACGAAAAAAAAATTTATAGGAACCAGTGCTGTAAAAACCAGCGAGCCAGCTTGGAACAAGTGGGTAAGGGGCAAGGGTCAAGACCCCTGGTTTTGTGGGGTTCCCACCTATTCCTGCCGGTTCTATTATTCTTTTAATTATTCTCTGAAAAGAATGGAGAACGGGTGAGCCTTAACCCACCGGTCAATTTTGACAAAAATAAGAGGAATAATCCTAAAAATCACATCTATATTAAAAGTGTAGGCTTGACCCTACTAGCTACTGGTCATATTGTTCTCATGTGCAATTCAAATCCCTAAAATAAGTAATCGGAGGAGAGAGGCATGATGGGTGGCTTTTAGTTCAATCTATAACTGCTAATCTTGATAAGAATAAGATCCAACAGAAGATTGGGACACGTCTACACTCTTAAGGTGATTTGATATCTATGGTATTGTTTCTCATTTCTCTGAGATTTTTGAAGATCTTAAACTTTTCTTCTACCTGTCCCAAGGCTGGGTAAAGGAGGTGGATTGTCTTGGTAGGCAGCCAGCAAAGTCATCTTATCATGAATCCTTAACCTATTTTATAAAAAATGGAACAACAAGATTCATGTAGCCGGCCCCAACTCATTGGGATAAGCTTGGATGACGATGATAATGATGATTTACAATTAAGATTTAACATTCTGGATACCCAAAAAACCAAATAAACAAAAGAGATATGAATAGAGGGATCCATGGGTTGATATGGAATAGTAACTTCATAGAGAAATGAATAGAGGCGTCCATGGGATGATAAAGAATATTTGTTCAACTACATAATTACGTTATATAAATAGATGATTTCAAAATCAGTTGCTGGATGGCGTCTTCTCTGCACTCTGCATCAGCTGCTGCTCCTCCTAACAACAACAAGAACCCCTCTTCCTCTTCTTCTGCCCAGTTCAAGCACTCTTTCCCTCGCATACGGAGCCAGAAGTTCCATGGCATCCCTTCTCGGAGAAATGGAGGTGGTTGAGCTTTGGGTAGAAGCATCCCTTCGAGGCCCAATAGTTTTGTTCACCTAAGTAGGAACCACTTCAATTGAGAGGAAATTTATAACCTTTATCCTAGGCCTTCACCCTCCCGTTCTGTTAATCGGCCTTTTTTGGCGAGTTCTACGTGCGACCTTAATAGGTTGCCGATTGGCCCCAAGTCTTTCGCACAGGTCCTTAACTCCAAAATCCCTATTCCCCTTGCTCCTCCTCCCCACCACCACCCCTTGAGGTCCTGGTAGCCTTGTCTTCACCTGCTCACCCTCTGGTTATTGAAACTTCGGATTTAGTGTCTCACCCTCTTGCATATCATTTAAAAGCCGCACTTGTTGGATACTTTGTCCCACAGCAGAACAACATCCGGGGAATAGAAAAATGGGCACAGAACCTATGGGGGGAACCCAACATTACATGCAGAACCATCTCTAGGGGAGGTATCCTCCTCTCCCTCCCATCTCCAACCTTAGCCCAAGAGGGCTAAGCTGTTCCTGAGGCCTTGGTCCCCCAAGGAAGGGGCGTCGACAACCCTTAAATATTGGGTTACTTTAATGACATACCCCTTCATGCTTGGTCTCCATCCTTCAAGAAACTAGCCCAAGTGTGCGGTCATTTGATTTCCATTAACTGGAAAGCCCTGAAGGTCCTCCCCATGGGGTCGATGCAAGTTTTGCTTGAAACCTTTAACCCCTCCCTTATCCCTCCTAAGAAATGGATTAAGATTGAAGATTCCTTCTTTCCTATTACAGTGAGATGGTCCCTGGCTTCGTGGAAGAAACTTACAAGGAAGAAGACGAGCTTGCCGGAATAGTGGATTAAGGTCACTGGGAAATCTAAATCCCGGTTGTCGAGATTGGACCCCCCCAGAAGAACTACGAGTGCTCGTCAAAAGACACACATGTCACGTATCAGGGATTTCAGTACAAGGGTACAGATAGGGGTACATTGAGTAGATCCTTCTGTGGATTCTCACCTTTACATGAGCCTGAAACTCTTGTCAAGGCCGCCTCCCTCAGGGATCTTCCTCAAGATCCAGTTTTATTGCCACCCCCCCCCCCTTGCTCCCACCCATCCCAAGATAGCCTCGCCACGTGTCCTTCCAAAAAGAACATCACAAATTCCCACACAGCAGGATTTGACAACCACGCCGCCCCAGCCGCCTGTACCTCTTTCAATTGTCAGCCACGCGTCCCCCATTGCCGCCTCTCCTTTGCCATCGGGACTGCCAGCAAAATCAAGCCCCTCTCCTCCCTACTCGAGAGGTAGCCCCTTGGTCTCCCCTTCCTCGTCCTTGACCCATAGAGGTCTTGTAACCCTAGGGGTTTCAACTCCCTCCTCTGACGCTCTGATGGTACAAATGGTAGAAGTAAATCCTATTGTAGAACCCAGGCCCCCCTCTCCCCAAGAGATGCCGAAGCACATCCCTCTTCTCCCCTCTGTAACGGTAACCCTAGAGGCGACTCTCGGCAAAGAGGTGCTTCCCCAAGTGTCTACCTCAACGGGAGTATTAACTTCTGAAGCCTTGTCAATGGGACCTCCAACTTCACCAGTTATTCCCCCCAGAGATCCCCCTCTTGACCTGCTAGCTTGATGCCTGCACCCTCTTTCATTTTCTAAATCCTTCGTCCCCGCCTTCCCTGACATAGACTGGTCCCATTACCCTATTGGTTTTCTATTGGTCCATTCTTCTAATCCTTCATCGCTGGACTTGGAGGCCTTTGCTGAGTTCTTGGCCCATTATCTCGCTATCTATCCAGCTCTCACTCCAATTTGTCAGGTCAGCTCTTTGTTCCTCCCCTTCTACTGTATTCATGGTCACCCCCTTATTTCTCGCACTGCTTTTCCCATCTTTAAGTTTCCTTTGCTCCACATCGTTCCAACCCCTCTTTCATAGTGGGTAATATCATCGATATAGGGGCCTTTGCATCCAATGATCCCCTTCCTCTCTGCCTTTCTCCCCCCTACTTTAACCCTTCACCCTAGCACCACCCTTATCTTTCACCTTCTAATCCCTCTCCCAACGAACCTGGTCTAACCAACGCCCTCAATATTGCTCAATCAAGTTACCAAGGCCCCCCGTACCCCCCTTCTTATCTCCTTTGTCCTCCTGCCCCTCCTTCTTTACCCCTAAGCACCCCTTCTTCCCTCCCGCGCCACTACCCTCAGCCAACCTCCGATGGACTATGCCCGTTCAGCCATCCGTCCCTGATGTCTGACCTTTTGCAGCAGAGAGAGGAGTCGCCTAGACTTGTCAGCTACGACAACAACAACTCTCACAACAACAACAACTCTCACACCACAAAGGTTAAGTATTTCTTTAGGCTTATGGGTTTTCAATTGGAAGACGCAGATCATCACCTTCTCCTCTCTCTTGACGCTACCTCTGGGGAGTGGGAGTGCTCGCAGTAGGAAAAAAGGTTACAGAGAGCTACTTAACCTTTTCTCTTCCTTCAACCCTGGACATATCTACCCCTCGGATTTGTCCGCTGAGCATTCCATCCCAACCAAAGGTCATCGGCCAGGAGGGCTTCCAGAATGGCCACAAATACCCCCTCTTCTATTCCAAGATGATTATCTTATCATGGAATATAAGAGGTCTTGGACAGGTCTCTAAACAAAAAGTTGTTAGAGATCGCTGTGCAAGGTTCAAACCGTCTATTCTGGCGCTCTTAGAAACCAAAAGACCGGAGCCTGACCTGCTTTCTGTCAGAAGTGTTTTGGGTAGACTTCCCTGCCAGTGGATCTCTCGCCCTGCATCTGGGGCCTCAGGAGGAATATGGGTTGTTTGGAATCCTTCTTAACACACTCTAACCTCATACCACGTCGGCGAGTTTACAGTCACCGTATTACTATCCCAAAACTCTGACAACCTTAAATGGAAGTTTAAGGTTGTCTATGGTCCTAACAGGGCTTCTTTGAGACCTAGATTTTGGGAAGAAATTGATGACATAGCCGACCTACCTCATTCCATTTGGTGTTTGGGTGGGGATTTCAATATAACTAGATGGTCCTTCGAAAGAAACTCCTCGAACTCTATCTCCAAGAGCATGACAGAGTTCTCGGACCTCATATCCAAACACAAACTAATTGAGATCCCTCTACTAGGGAATCACGTGGTCAGACCATGGGGCCCAACCCACTCTATCTAAATTGGACCGCTTTCTTGTCTCTCCTACTTGGAAAGAATCCTTCCCAAGGTCACATGCCTCAACTCTCCCCAAACCCACGTCAGACCACTGCCCAATTTTACTTAATACCCAGCAAGTTCCTAGGGGACCCAAACCTTTCCGGTTCGATCCAGGAGAAGGACCTTCCATCCCTTCTCCCTCTATGGTGGCAATCTACCTCTAACCAAGTCACAAGATGGGTTGGCTTCAGACTTCAAAAAAAACTACAATTACTGAAGTCATCTCTTAAATCTTGAAGCCTTTCACTTTAACGTAACTTCTCAAATGCCGAAAAAACACAATTGGATATCTTCCAGGACCTTGATAGGAAAGAAGAATCCAAACCCCTCTGGCTTGCAAAGGCAGACCTCAGATAATCAACTAAAATGGAGTACCTTTAAACACTCAAAAGGAAGAGATTTACGGGTATCCAAGATCAAGAGTAACTTGGCTTAAATCAGGGGACCTAAATACCAAATTCTTCCATAGAATCGTGAATAGCCGAAGCCGAATGAATTTGATCCAGAACATCAAAGTTGGAGAATCTGTGCTTTATTCAGCTCCAAAAATCGAAGAGGCTATCATTCTATACTACAGGAACCTCTACTCAGCTCAAAACTTACCTAGACCCACTATGGGAGATCTGAATTTCAAAACCCTTCCAACCCATAGAGCAGATTGGCTAGAACGACCTTTTTCTCAGGAAGAAATCGAGAAGGCAGTGAAGGACTTGGCATCCGATAAGGCGCCTGGTCCAGACGGTTTCCCCATGGCTTTCTTCAAAACATTTTGGTCCACCTTCAAGGAGGACTTCAATGTGTTTTTTGAGGAATTCTATAACCATGGAAAACTTAATAAAGCCTTGAATGCCACCTTCCTAATGATGGTGCCAAAGGTAGAAGGAGCACAAGACATCAAAGACTTCCATCCAATTAGTCTCCTAAATTCCTCATACAATATTCTCTCCAAAGTTCTGGCTTCCAGGGTCAAAAATGTCCTCAATTTGATCATATCCAATCCCAATCAGCTTTCATTAAAAATAGACAGATATTGGACGGCGTCCTGATAGCTCATGAATGTATTCACTCTCCAATTAGACAAAAGAAGCAAGGCCTAATTTTCAAAATTGACTGGGAGAAGGCGTATGACCATGTTGCTTGGTCAATTCTGGAACAAACTCTCTCCAGAATGGGATGTGGCGAAAGATGGAGAAAGTGGGTGAGAGGATGCTACTCTAGCCCTTATTTCTCAGTCTTAGTAAATAGATCTCCTAAAGGATTCTTCATATCGTCAAGGGGACTAAGACAAGGAGACCCCCTTTCCCCCTTCCTCTTCACTATAGTGGGAGAGGTTTTCAGCCAATCAATATCGAGGATGTTCCAGGCTGGGTTACTATCTGGATTCAAAACAAGTAGAACAGGGCCAAGTGTGTCACACTTACAATATGCAGATGACACCCTGGTATTCCTTGATGCAAGTAAGACTGAAGTTCAGAACCTGAAAATCTTCCTTGCTTGCTTTGAGATAGCCACTGGATTTAAGGTCAACATGGCAAAATCCAAAATGATGGAAGTTGGCCTAAACTCTTCATCAACCAGGAACCTGATAATGGATTGGCAGTGTGTAGAGGAGGAAATCCCAACCTTTTACCTAGGGCTCCCCTTAGGCCTTGGAAGACCCAATAAACGGATGTGGACCCAGGTCATTGATAAAAACGATAGAAGGCTAGCAGGATGGAAAGGGCAAAATACCTGTCTATGGCAGGCATATGCACCCTTATCAAAGCATCCCTGGCCAATACCCCGATTTACTTCATGTCGCTCTTTCAAATTCTTGCTTCAGTAGCTAAAATAATTGAACAGCTAATAAGGAATTTTCTATGGTCGGGTTCAACAGAAACTAAGAAAATCCATCTAGTATCTTGGAAAAAGATTTGCTCACACAAGAAGGGAGGTCTGGGGATAAGAGATATTAGGAAACATAATTGGGCCCTTCTGGGGAAATGGTGGTGCAGGCAAGCAAATCATGAGAATCAACTTTGGACATAGGTGATTAGAAGCAAATATAAAATCTCCTCAGTAAAGTGGCTGCCAGAGACTGACTCCTACTCCACAGGATTAGGTATCTGGAAGACCTTGATTTCTATCCTCCCTCGTTTCATAACCAATACCCGCTTTCATGCAAGAGGCGGGAACAGAGTGATATTTTGGGAGGATTTGTGGATAGGGTCTGCACCACTAAAAGAAAGATTCCCCCTACTCTTTGCCATCTCCAACCGCAAAGACTCAACGATAGATGTCAAAATGACTTTATCCGGCCACAATAAGACGTGGAACCCATCTTTTAGAAGTTCTTTGGCTAAGGAAGAACTCCTTCAATTTGCAACTTTAAGTTCTGAATTGCATGGATCTTCTTACCACAGTCAGGGATGGATTCCATCATTTGGTCCCCATCAAGCTCAGTAAGGTTCACGGTTGCTTCTTTCTATAGAGTCTTGGTAGAGGGGTCACACTTCGCCAGCCCATCAAATAGAGTGTAAGACTCTATAGCACCACCAAGGACTTAAAAAGGACTAAACTCTTCCAGTCGTTAACGTTCCAAGGGAAGCCACTAACCTTAGACAACCTTCAGAAAAGAGGATTCCAACTTCTTGACAGATGTATTATGTGCCTTAAAGAAGAGGAAACAGTTACACATGTGTTATTACATTACATTGTGACTTGGCATATTCTATTTGGAGTCTAACTATTCAGTTATTTAGACTCACGTGGGCTCTCCCACATTCAATCCAGGCTTTGTTATCATAGTCCTTTGAGGACAGCTTTAGGAAGTCGGGGAAATTCCTATGGAAAGCTTCGGTAACAGCTACCCTCTGGCACATATGGGGGGGAAAGAAATTCTAGGATCTTTCGCGGTAATGAATACTCCCCAATCCACATTCCAAAAAATAACATCCTCAATTATTTTCTGGGCCTCCCACCACAAATTATTCGTGAGTACTTCCGCCTCTTCCTTTTTGCGAGATTGGGCAAATTTAATTAATCTTAGTCATCATCAGAGCCGAAGAACCCCTCGATGGACCCCTCCTCCAGAGGGTCAAGTAAAGCTCAATTTTGATGCTAGCTCCTTTGGTAACCCCGGCCCGGCAGGAGTAAGGGCGATGTATAGGAATTTCAAAGGACAAGTCCTTCTCACCTATTCTGCACACATAGGTATTCAGGACTCGCAAACAGCAGAAGTCAAAGCCCTGCTAATTGGAATAAAAAACTTTAACCATTCTTGGGGAAGAATTCTACAAATAGAAGGAGATGCCAAAAACATTATCAAGTGGGCTTCTGGGTTAAGTCATCCACCTTGGTATTTGATCAATATTTTTATGAGATTCATCACTTATGCAAGGACCTGGAAGTCACTTGGAAGTACACCCGAAGGACCGCAGACGCACTCGCTAAAGAAGCTGCCCGCCAACACACCTTACTGCATACAATGGGTCTGAGTGGTTTTCTTTCGCCCCTCGTAACTATTATTGAAAAGGGACAAGTATATAAGCCCCTACCATGCTTTCTTCTTTTTTGCTTTTGTAACTGAGCACATATATAAGCCTTTTCAGCTTCTCAGAGTGCTTGTGTCTGTATTGTCTGGTCCTCCTCTTAGGGACTATGACACAACTGAGGTCCACGTGTGGTGGACCCAACTTTGACGGTGTAACTTCTTTTAAATTTTAATGTTAAGTCAACTTCTATCAAAAAAAAATTACGTTATATAAAAAATCCTGCAAAAAAAAACACGCAATATTCAATATTCACACATTTAAATATTTAAAAAAGAAATCCATGCATTTGACGGAAGGCGATGGGTATATTGCAAGGTTCAAAAGGCAACTGAAAAAAAAAATAAGAATAATGCTCATGCCATTTAGAAAAACCAAAAAAACCATTTCACAATTGAAATGGAATAATATCCACAATTGGAATCACAAAAAAAAAACAAAACATTTTCTCCCATGGTTCTAAGAATTTGATAGAAAAGACATCCTATTAATGCCTTATCAAACCGCTAAATTTTAAGCACAAAAGCTCACAATAGGTAACCAAAAGAAGGGCAGAAAATGCCATTTAGCCCATAAAAGTAATCAGTAGCAGGAACACCAAAAAAAAAGCCCTAAATAATCTATGCTTACCGAAGTTCCTCCATGAACGAGAAACACATGCAAGGCGAACCAGATCACCAGGATCATCCAAGAACTTCAGAACATGCTTCGATGAATCAATGTCTAGTTTCTCCAACATATCCACGCAACCCTTCATCTCCATCTCCATCTCCATCTCCATCTCCATCTCCATTAAGAAAATCCCACTCACTGCTATTAATCCATCATGAAAACCCCGAACTAAACGTCAACAAATCAAAAACTTCAACAATGAGACAAATCAAAAACTTTAACAATGAGAAACAATAAGAAAACAAACCACCACATAGATTCACCTCAAACCAGAGTCCAGGATTTATTTATTTTTTGAGAAAACCAGAATCGGGATTTGAAAAAAAAAAAACAGAAACTCACAAACATGCAAATAAATTACTCAACACAATTAATCCACCACGCAAAACCCTAGATCAATAAAAAATCCAACAATGAGAGACACAGAACCCTAGAAAATAAACCTTCCATTGTTTCAGCCCAAACCAGGTCAAAAGAAACCCTAGAAAGGAAAAAAAATCCACATACACAAATTACCTCAACAGTAAACCCTAAATCTAAAAAAATAAACTTGCGTAGAATATCACAAATCCAAGAAAAACCAATGGATTGACCCAAAAATTGAAGTACCGAAAATGAAAATGAAAATGAAAAAAGAAAAAAGGAAAAAAATATTTTCGGGAAAGAATAACCAGATAATAAAGGCGCACCTTTTCTTTGGACAGTGACCAGACCCCAACGGAAAATGCAGAGATAAGGCCAAGGAGAGTCAAGAGTTGCCTTATCTTTATTTATAGAACGGGAGCGTTAACAGGGACACCCGGCAATGCGCTGTGAAAAGTGAATATAAAAATATTTATGCATTTAACTATATTTGAATATTTATGCATTTAACTATATTTGAATATGAAAAGTGATTTGATACGGTTGTAGCCCTATCAAAGTAAGTAAAGTCCCATCTCATAACTCATTCCAAATTTTACTATTTAAGTATTAGAAAACCTTTATATCGATCATTTCGGCTAGAATATTATGGTTGCGAGAAAAATTATGATTTTAAGATCTAAAAAAATGTATATTATAACAAATTATCTAGACCATCCATTTTGCTTTAAACATAAGTGTTCATAGATCTGCAAGATCTGTACCATCTTTTAGGTTTCAAAATTTATTGTCGGTGTTAGAAATTGATTTTAGAGCCATCATAGAAATTTCCATCGCTAAAAGTACTTTCCCGACAAGGACTTGAGGTGGGGTTTATTTTGTTTTCATAAAACCTAGGCCTTATAGAAACCTCACTCTTTAAAAATAAATCATATACTAGGACCCGAAAAATATTATTGGACATACTCATACCCGATCGGACCCAAACCCAGGCTTGAATAGTGTTCAGTTCTAAGAATTTAACCTGGACTCGACCCATTGTGTCCAATTTTTTGACCTATATCCATACCAGGATCGGGTCTACCCCTCGGGTCCAAGTCCATTGATGTTCTTAGTATGTTACGATGCAATTGGCATACAGATGCATCCGTAGCTATAGTGGTAAGGTGCACCTTCAAATTTTATCATGGTATATAATTTTGATGTAAAATGTTATTAGGATTATCTCAAAATCTATTTTTATATCTAATTATAAAATTTTAAATTTTAAAAATGGTTAAAATCAAGTAGATCTATAAACATATTAAAATCTTGAAAATAGACAGTGTAGATAATATATTGTAAAATGCATTATTTTTGGGACTTAAAATCTTTTTATTTTTCATAGTCATACAACTCGATGTCAAGATGATCAATCAAAAGGTTTTTTAACATTAAAAGTACCTTTTTTGATGGACTTTTAACGTGCATCGGTAGTTCTACATTATAAGGTTGCATCCTAATATAAACTTTTTCCAATATGTTATTGTGACTTTTAACAAAAGGTTCTCGTTTATTTTCAAACTTATAAGTACGTCCAGGGTATATTCATGTGTTTTTACTAGGGGTGGCAATGGGTTGAGTAGCATGGCAATACAGCTGCTTCCCCCGAGCAGTGTAACAGTAACTAAAACGAGCTCGAGGCCCTAGCTTGGGTTTGAAATCTAGACCTGGTGGCCAATCAGGTTGGGTTTGGGCTTAGGCTTAGGCTTGGAAAAGGTGGCGATGCCTTGATCCTACCCTTTTAAATATTTTTTTAAAGTTATTTATAGTATGCCTGGCCTGGAACCATTAACAGGGTAGGGTCGAGCTATCTAAATAAGAGCCCGCCTCTAATGTCTTGGCGCGGACCCGAACCAACCCATGCCCGACACACTTGCTCCGTACTTTTACAATTAATATAGGTGGAGAGAGATGGTGATAGATCAAAGTAAGTAGAGTATCTTCTTGTAGGGCCACTTTAATGTTGCTAGAAATGTAGTGTTGATGCTGGAAAACTTGTAATTTGACAATCCAGCAATGAGATAATGATCACACCCATGGGATTAGAAAAGTGGTATGATTATATAAGGCATCAATATTAAACAATGCACCTTCAAAGTCTTATCGGATTCAGGTGCCAAAAATATTTGTGATGGCTTGAAAATCTATTTTTAATTTTAATTATGAAATTTAAATCTTTAAAACTTTGTGCAGATTGAATTGTTATAGAAAAGCTTGAAAATCATGGAAAAAAAAATGGACTAGATAATATGTTGCAAGATGCACTACTTTAAAGACTTGAAATCTATTTTTCTTTTTATTTTCCATATCGATACATCTCGAGATTGAGATGATCAATTTGAGGGTTTTTCAATATTGGAATGATACGTTATATTGTTTTTTAAAGTGTGCCTTATTTTTTATAGTATAAAGCATAGTTATCAAGACCGATCGCATTGGTGATTTGATCGGTCGAACCACTGATCGATGCTTTGGTTGGTTTGATCCAAGGTAAAAACTGGATTTGATAAAAATTTTGTCAAAACCAATGTTTGATTGATTTTGGTCTGTCCGACCATTCAGTTTTACCAGTTCCACTAGCTAAATTAAGATTGGAAGTTACTTTTAAAAATATTTTATATTTTAAAAAATGCATCGATTTGCTTTCATTTTCTCTAAAATCAACTCCAATTGGTTTAACCAATTGTTTGGACTGGACCACCTCTTTGGTTCGGTGGCATGTCTGATTTTAAAAACACTCATGTTGACCCCTATATAGAATTTTTCCCTAAAAAAATTAATTTCTAAGGCCTAAAAATGGTCATCATATAATGCATTTGTTAGACTATATGTTTCCGGTGTCAATTGATCCATTAGTAAGGCATTATTTTTTAAGCTTCAAAGTTCAAGTTATGTAGTTTATGATTTATTTTGTAAGCTATCACATGGGTTTTTTAAAGTGGAAATTTCATATATCACATGGGTTTTTTAAAGTGGAAATTTCATATATTAGAGATGGAAGAGAGGGTAATAGATAAAAACAACTTCAAAGATATAACTAGTATTTCAAAACACAAATCGGTGGTGTGGGTTGTTCACCCACAGATATATACCAAATTGTTGGATAGGGGATCCTAATTGGGTCTGAATCAGTACTATAAAAAATATTAATAAATAAATAAAGCAAAACAAAAATTAAAATAGGGGTTTATGGGATATGAATTTAAAAAAACGCTACTGTGTGTGTAAAAGGGCGCTTTTGGGATGGGGACCGGACTGGAACCCATACCATCTTGAAACCGGATCGATCCTGATCGATCCCCATCCAGACCGGCAATCTAGATTGAAAATGATCAGGTTTTAAAACATTAGCTATAACACAAAAGATGTTAAAACTAAGAGAAAAACATGGTGGTGTATATAATAAATTTAGAAGATGGGAGTATTTTTGTAGGGTTGTGATTTTAGATATTTGTGGTAAACTATCACCTTAAAACTCCACTGGAAATTGTAGTTTTGTTGACAAAAATGTTCATGATGGCAAAAAATCTATTTCTATCATTGACAATAAAATTTAAAACTAAAAAGGTGAAAAATAGCAAATTTGTAAGCACTTGAAAACTAAATCAAAATTTGGTTGCTGTTTGCATTTCTCCTATCTAACTCTAATTCTTTCTATATGCGACATCTACTCCAATCTCTCCCTATTTATAGATTATCGACCCAAAATATCGAAAGTGCGCTCAAAGATTTATTTTAAGTATAATTATTAATCTTGTAGATGCATTTTTTACAAACTTTTGGAATATGACCAATGTATCCTCGATGTGTTCATTCAGAATAGAGAGAGAGAGAGAGAGAGAGAGAGAGAGAGAGTTTGCCGTGTAGAGAAGTGTTTGCAAACTTGGCCGGTCCAACTCAAAACCCGCCGGTCAAACCAGAACCACGCACTAGCCGATTCAGTTTTAGCCAGTTTTGGTGGTCCTGCCAAATATGTTAAAAATATTTCAAAAAATTTGTATAAAATCCTAAAAAATAAGGGATTTATTTGTAATGTATATTTTAATGTCTTTTATTATTTTGGTAAAATATGTAAAGTGTTTTGGCCAAGATTACTTATTTTTATATTTTCCCATTTTTTAAAAGAAATTCAAAAACACCACTAGGGGGCCAGGCAATCTCATCTTATCATTTTGTCGTTGCTCATTCCCGTTAGGCCGAAGTCTGGGGCCTTTCCTTCTCCACGCATGCACATGCTTCACTGACCTATCCCAGGGTAAGCAGAAACTTTGACTATTGTATAGATGGAAAAAGTTTATATAAGGATGCAACTTTATAACGTAGAACTACGGATGCACCCCAAAAATCCATAAGAAAAGGTAGTTTTAACGTTGAAAAATTCTTTGATTGATCATCTCGATATTGAGATGTATGACCATGAAAAATAGAAAGATTTTAATTCTCATAAATAGTGCAGTTTACAACATATTATCTACACCGTCCATTTTCAAGATTTTCATATGTCTGTAGATCTATTTGATTTTAACCATTTTTAAAATTTAAAATTTTATAATTAGGTATAAAAATAGATATTGAGATAATCTTAAGAACATTTTACATCAAAATTATATACCATGATAAAATTTGAAGGTGCACTTTACCTCTACAGCTATGGATGCATTTGTAAGCCAACTGCACCTTATATAGATAAGGACTATGTGGGTGAGTCTTCACTGACCAGGGTTATTTCGATCACCTAGCAGGCAGCTGAAGCCAAGGCGTACCATTAGATTTGAATAAGAAGGAACTTGAATTGGCACAAATCGATTTTTTTAATATCCATTTTTGCCTAATTTTCAATTTATTTGGATGTACTTTATTTAATCATGTTTTAGATATACTTTTTATATATTTTTAGTTTTTTTTTTTTTTGTTAGTACTTTTTGGACCTGCCCGGTTAGGCTGGTTGAACCGGTCGATTTATCGGTTACTCAAAACCGGCTATTGGCCAGTTTCTAAGGCCGATTTGATTTTTTGAACATTGGTGTAGAGTTAATATGAAAGTCGAGACACTATTCTTTTCCGATAAAATCATAAAAAATTATGAATAAAAAAATAAAAAAGAAAAGAAGAAGTTAAAAAACACCACCACATGGCTCTAATAAAATAAACATAAATGTATCCACCTTTTAATTAAAGAGTTTTGTTCAAAGTGTAATCTAGTAAATACGTAAAAGTGTATCCTAATTTTTCCTAATAGGAATATTTTATGAGCCAAAGAACTTATATTGTAGCATAAGCCCAATAAATTGAAGAAGAGGTATTGGTATGGTGAACTGAGAAAAGTGCACATATTTTGCTCAATATTTTATTGAAAATTTATAAAAAATATTCTTAATTTTTGCTTAATTAGGAAAAAAAAAAAAAAACTCATACTTTCATTAACTTCATCCATATCATTTTTTTTTTATTTTTCACATTTTTTACCAAAATAGCCTTCACGATTATCGTATTACCATGAAAGTAAGCATCATTATAGTACTTTATGTAAAGGATTTCATTACGGTATTTTAAGTATCGTAATATTAGAGGGTTTCATTACGGTAATTTAAGTACCGTAATGCTGAAGGGCTACATTACAATGTTTCAAGTATTGTAATGCTAAAGGGCTTCATGCCCATTTAGCTCATTTAAATAGTTCACGGTAAACTAATACTTTAGTTAAAGTACCATAATGAAGTCTTTTAGCATTACGGTACTTAAAGTAACGTAATGAAACCTTTTAGCATTATGGTACTTAAAGTACCAAAATGACGCCTACCTTCACAATAATACGACTACCATGAAGGTTATTTTGGTAAAAAAATGTTAATTTTTTTATAAAAAAGGGTTTGAACGAGGTTAATGGAAGTACGAGGTTTTTTTCTAATTAGATGAAAATTAAGTATATTTCTGATAATTTTCCCATTTTTTTAGACAATCTATTTTTTATGGGATTGCTTACAAATAGATCATTTATCTTTTGTACATGGAGGTCACAATCATTCTTGTCCCTTAAATTTTAAAATAGGTGGTTGTAAGAGGGTCATTCAATAGACACAAAGCTCAAAAAAAAAATCTCGTACTTTGTGACTCACCCCTAGCCATCCAATTTGTTATCTAATGGATGGAAATGATTGTGATCTCCATGTACAAAAGATAAATGATCCCTTTGTAGACAATATCTTTCTTTATTTCTATTTGGACTACTTAAATGAGGCGTAAATATAGGTAGAAATTAAGATCCACCAGACTCGTTTTTTCCTTAAATTCCAACGCACAACATTTACCGTTCATTTATGTATCTTTCAATCTATGTTATGCTTATATTATTCCATCAGTCCTAAAATTTACTAAATCGTTTTCATTTCTAAATGGGTGTAGGTTCTACAAGGTTGCAACCTTAAACAATCCAATTAAGGCGTACCTTCAAATTTTATCGTAACATGTAATTTTGGTGTAAAAAAATATTAGGATTATTTGAAAATCTATTTTCATATCTAATTATAAAATTTTAAACTTCAAAAATGGTTAAAATCAAATAGATTTATAAACATATGAAAATCTTGTAAATAGATGGTTTAGATAATGTGTTATAAGATACACTATTTCTAGGATTTAAAATCTTTTTATTTTCTCATATTTATACATCTCGATTAATATAATAAAATACTATGTAATATTATATTATAAATATAATATTATATAATATATATTATATATTTATAAAATAATATATAAATTAACATGATATAATATACAAATTAATAGAATAAAACACTATATATTATTATATATTATATTATACTAATTACATTAAAATTATGTATTATGTTATACTACTAATACTAATATTTTATGTTATATTATGATATTATGTGTAGAATGGGCAAACATCTCATCACTTCTTTAGATCTAAGGGACTAAGGTACCGAAGGGCCTTTCCTAAGGTGGCCTCGAAGGTGGTTACCGTTACTTTTAGGGGTCATTAAGATACCTGGAAATATGTTGTCTGTGAAATACATTACTGGTGTAATATATTACTTGCAAATGAATTGTTACTGTTTGGGTAGTATTTAAATGCAACCTAGGAAATACATTGCTATGGTCTGATTATGTCTGAAAGAAATATAGGAAATGCATTACCAACATTTTACCAGCACTTGCCTATAAACTATCATTTATTTATTTTTTGTCATAAAATTTGATTGAAATGCAAAATTCAAGTCATAATCACACAATTCCAAAAAGATTTTCTAATAATAACATCATCACCATTCGTAAAAGATTTTTTAATAATAACTTGTACCATTCTAAAGTCATTATGACACAATTTCCTACTTATTTTATATGTCTTTGGTACTTACATGGAATCACATGTCTTCTAACATGATTAGACTTTGGTTTCCACATGATAAGTCATTAGAATAATATGAATGTAATAACATGATTTTATTGTGATAAGCCTTATTTTTATTTATTTTTTATCGAAGTCTTTCAAATGCTTTTCTATATAATTTAAAATAAGCAATAAACTTATGATACCAAATTCAAAATTTATGGTACAATTTTAAAAATGTGAAAAACTTTGATCAGTAAACTAGAAGGTTTGGTAATTGCAGTAGAAAATTTTAACGCATTGGAGGAGACTAAATAAGTATTTTATTTCAATTGAGCTTTTACTAATCTATTATGAGGACTATGTTGTATGAATTTTTTTATTATGATTGTGTTGTGTAATTTCTTAATGATTATCGATTATTATTTTTATTAATTTTGTTTTTATAAGATAGCTGATCACTTCAAATGAGGGCTACCACCCATGTCCGAAAGAGAGTATAAAAATGGAAGAAATGGATGTGCGCAATATGTGAGAAAGTAGAAATGGATGTGAGCGGGAGAATGAGGGCTACTAGCCATGTCCATAGGAAAGTGTAAAACTAGAAGAAATGGATGTGCCCAATATGTGACAAAGTAGAAATGGCTGTGAGAGGGAGAATGGATGGCACAATAGAGAAGGAGAATAGCAAGAGATAGAGGATTTTGTTTGGTAAGAGACGTACGTAGTTAGATTACCGTAGCAATCATTCTTTGCGTAATAGATTTCACGTATTTTAGAGAAATATTGTGTAATTTATTTCTATTTTCTTAGCATTGAAGTGTATCCAAACATGATAAATCTCATATTTCCTTGTAATATATTTCCCTGTAATAGACTTTCAAGTACAAAAACGGCCCTAAGATACCGAAGGGCTTTCGCTAAGGAAGCAAGAAGCCTGCTAAGGACTTCGCTCTGGTAAGGAAGCTGACCGTCAGTGATAACATCTAAGGTTGTAACCCGGACAGAAGCTGCTAACTACCCGTTATCGGAAACTAGCCACAAGGGGCTTGGTTATCAGAAACCAGTATTTGATTCTTTTAAATTAGAAAGTTGAATCTATTCTATTAAAGTAAAGTTAAAGTAAAAATAAAGTAGAAAGAGAAAGGCATAAACATAACATATATATATATATGCCACGATAGAAACTTATTTATAGAATGGATTAATGCATCATACCATTACGATGGATTAGGAATGCTATTCTAATTCTAGAACTCTATAAGAAATTCTCTTCTCTAAATTATCTATATATTAAACTAACTAAAAGAAATATAAATTATACTAGAAATGTTCATTTAAAGAGAAATGAAATTCAATAAAAATCAATGAAATTGAAAAATTCAATAGAAATTCATTGAATTTAGAGGAGCTTCCTTTCCTAGCCGACCGAAGGTGCTGGCTGCCAGTAAGGAAGCCGGTTGAAGATGGAGCTCACGATACGGCTCTTGGGACTCAATCCATTTATCTCCCTTTTGAATTAGGCCCTTAGCTTTGTATATCATGTAATTGTAACCTAATGATAGTACCATCTCCAATACTGAGGCTCCCGAAAAGCATGGATTGAGCCTGAAAGCCTCACGTTTGCGATCTTCGATACAGGCCTAATGCCTACACATCCCCGTCTCCATTGAATCTTCTGGAATTGGAAAATCGAAAGCCTTAGCAATCTTCGATCCAGGCCTAATGCCTACACATCCCCGTCTCCATTGAATCTTATGGAACTGGAAAATGTGAAAGCGAATAGGGGATTCGGGAGCATTATTTCATTCTCGCTACTAAGCATATTTATTAATATAATAAAATACTATATACTACAATATTATAAATATATATTATATAATATATAAGGGAAAAGTTTACAGGGAGCCGAGGCTCTAAACAATCAAATTTGAGCCTACCTCAAATATTTCACTAGAAGAGATTGTTTTGATGCCCAAATATCTTCAAAATGATCATCTCGACATCGAGATCCATTAACATGAGAAAAAATGGATTTCAAGTTTTATAACTAGTTTATTTTGTAATGTATTTTTGGATCGTCAATTTTCAAGATTTCAAGTTTTCATAGATCTGTCAATCTACACTATTTTTTAAGCTTTAAATTTTATAAATAAATATGAAAATATTTTTTAAGGCTATCACAAAGATTTCCAATATTAAAACCACATTTCTCGACACTATTTGAAGGTAGGCTCTAATTTGATTGTTTAGAGCCTAGGCTCCATACAAACCACACCCAATATATAATATAACATAATATAATATGAAAATTAAAATAATAAAACACTATATAATATTGGGAAATGACCTTGTGAGACCCTCCCACACTCATGTGTGTAGGACCCCAAAAGATCACCATTAAATGTGGTACATATCTCTAGAAAAGTCAAGTCTCACACCCATGTAATAACTTTTCTAGAGATCTGTGTCAAATTTAATAGTGATCTTTTGGAGTCATACACATATGGGTGTGGGAGGGTCTCAAAGGATCATTACTCTATAATATTATATATTATATTATACTAGTTACATTAAAATTATATATCATATTATACTAATACAAATATTATATGTTATATTATGATATTATATTATATTAATATATATTATTTAATATAATATAAACTAGTATATTATTTATGCAAAAATTATTTATATATTATACATTAAATATTTTTAAATATCATTTATATATTAAATATATCATTCAATATATAAAGGGAGAAGTTTATATAGAGCCGAGGCTCTAAACAATCAAATTTGAGCCTACCTAAAAAATTTCACTAGAAGAGGTTGTTTTGATGCCCAAATATCTTCAAATTGATCATCTTGGCATCAAGATGCATGGACATGAGAAGAAAATGGATTGCAAGTTTTGGAAATAGTGTATTTTGTAACTCATTTTTGGACCATCACTTTTCAAGTTTTCATAGATATGTCGATCTACACTATTTTGAAGCTTTAAACTTTATAATTATATATGAAACTATATTTTAAGGCTAACAAAAAGATTTCCAATATTGAAACCACATTTCTCGATACTATTTGAAGATAGCTTCTAATTTGATTGTTCAGAGCCTAGGCTCTACACAAACCGCACCCATATATAAATGAAATATTGATTTACTATTTATTATAGGGAAAATATTTCTATATCCCATATTTTTAGGTTTAGTTTTTTGATAAACCCAAGGTGTATAATAAAATGTTTCTATATCCCATATTTTTAGGTTTAGTTTCTTGATAAACTTAAGGTTTCAAAAGATATCTTCTAACCCCTTGACCATTTTAAATTTATTTTTTAACCTAAACAAATGTGAGAAAGACATGTTCTTTCTAAACCCAATCCTTTCTCTCTCTTCACTTATATACCCTAAACTTCTCTCTTTCTCTCTCTTCTTGTATCTTTCACGCTCTCTCTCCTCTCGTGTTTATCCAAATACCTCTCTCTCATCTTGGTAATATCTCACCTCCATGAAACCCTTCTCTATTTCTAGAAGTTTGGGAGGATAGCTTTTAGAAAAGTCATACCTTTTTAGATTTGTGTGGCCTAAAAAAATAAGTTTAAATTAGCTCAGGTGGTTAGAAGAAATAAAATGTATAATTTTTATGCTCCAAAATATCTTTTAAAACATTGAGTCTATTGTGAAATGAAATATAAAAATAAGGGGTATGGAGATATTTTCCCTTTATTATATTGTGAATAGTGAATAGTGAAATATTTGACGTTTGGTCTAGTGGTATGATTCTCACTTTATTTACCCAAATAATGAATAGTAGTTTTGTGTGTGAAAAAGAAACCCGGGAATGCTTCCCCATGGGTTGAGGTGTGGTTATTTTCATATGCTTTCTTCCTTTATTAAACATGTGTAATGCAATTTTATGATGAAAATATTTTCATGTCAATCAAATGTGCCCTGAATGCAAAATATTATGGATGGGTAGTGTCATTTATCCATATAAAATTTTAGGAAAACTTTTAGGCTTCAGGCAATGTCAATAATACACCCATAATTCCCTAATTTGACATCTAATAGTTAGAGGTGAATGTTGGTTTTTGTTCTAAAAGCAACTGTCTTATAGCATATAAATTGTTTAATAATTCAATAACCAAGAACCTGGATAGCTATTCCGATTCCTACATCAAATCGGGTGATTTTGATCTTACCCAATTTTTTTAAAAAAAAAACATTGCCAGTGACAATAATTAACTTATTTCATATTGGAATAATTTTACGAGGCATTGGACATGCTATTTGGGGAAATTGATGCTTGCATTGGGTGGGTTCAAGTTATTGTTCTATTTCCTTTAAAGCTTACTACTAGTGGTTTAAAAGTCGCCGAGTCAATCGACCAGGCTCAGGAATCGGTCATCCCGTGTCGATACCTGTAAAAAACGAAAAATCACCCGGTTCTAGAAAAAAACCGATGGAATTGGCCGTGCCCGAGAATCAGTCATCTCGTGTCGATATCTGTGTAAAACGGAGAATACACAGAGAATCGTAGGTTCTTTTGATAATACACAGAGAATCGCCCAGTTCTAGAAAAGAACTGGCAATTCTGTATAGTAAAATCGTTGCATGATGTCATGAATCGCCCCGGGTTTGCCCATTGCATAATGTCATGAACTCCCCGGTTCTGTAGTCTTTTGAGAATACACAGAGAATCGCCTGGTTATAGAAAAGAACCAGCAATTCTGTACAGTAAAGTCGTTGCATGATATCATGAATCTCCTCGGCGATTCTGTATAGTAAAATCGTTGCATGATGTCATGAATCTCCTTGGTTCTGTACACTACACTGCATGACGTTATGAATCGAGGGCATGAGTCAATAGAGTCAATGGTCTCCAACAACCTCCAGGGCACGTGTCCGTAGCCACAAGCCTTGTGTCCTTAGCCACAAGCCCCGTGCTACCTCATGTGTTTCACACGCGTTGGGAACTGGTAACAAAGTAGTATTTATTCCTATCAACTTTCTTCCGGTGGGATTATTGTGATAAAAGGTAATAGTTGAAATAATACTATGATATAATATTTAAGTCGGGCAAATAATAACACAATTCAAATTGTGGTTATAAAAATAATAATAATAAAAGGTAATACAACAAAATTATTTTTCATGTAAAAATTAATAAAATTTTCTTGTAAAAAAAATATAAGGTTCCTATAAAAAAAAAAGCAAAAAATGTAATACAACAAGTATTTCTTGTAAAAAAAAAAGGTTCTTGTTAAAAAAAAAAAAAAGGTAATGCAACAAGTATTTCTTGTAAAATAAAAAAATAAAATGTTATTGTCAAAAAAAATAAAAGGTTTTTTCTCAAAAAAACAAAAGATAATACAACAAGTATTTATGATAAAAAAAAATAAAAGGTTGGATTTGTTATTATTTGTATAATAAAATAATTATAAAATGTATACCAACAACTTCAATTTCAGTATATAATATTATAGTTAGTTAGGTTGTAATAATTTTGGATGTAGTTAGCTAGGTTATAATAATTTGGTTTTTTTTCTTTTTTAACGGATTAGGTTTCTCCGTCAATTCGAGATTTTGGTGGCCATTTTTCATCGATTTAAACTATTCCTTATTGTAGTTCATGTGTGATTATATAATTCATCCATGATAATTCTATAATTTTTCTTCTGTGTGATATGAATTTAATGGTTAAAATAAACTCATAAAAAGAAAGAACATCTCAATATTCGCATATTGATGAAAAAAATGAAAATTAATAGTGTAGTATCTCGATTTTTTGTTAGATGCCTTAAAAACAATATTTATAATGAGTTTTAATATATTTTTTGGATTGTTTTTAAAGTTTAATCTGATCGATTCGGCTGAGTCACCGATCTAAATGGATTTTTGAGGTGTCCGATCTGAGGCACCGATCTGTTTTTTAAACCACTGCTTACTACCATTATTGAGAGAGAGAGAGAGGATTTTGTAGATATTCTTCTCTTAGAGACTTTCATATCTTGACAAGATGGAGGGAGAATTGAGAGGTGGCGGGTGACTGAGATCACAAAATTCCATGTCACATTCAAACTGTATAAAATGGAAATTTGGTGTCCTTCATTTCAAGGATTTTCCTTGAGACAAGGAATGGACTTTGAATAATGTGCAGAAGAATAAGAAAAGTCAGAAATATGAAAAGATCTAATGTTGAAGCTGATGTATTAGGAAAGGGTGGTATACACCAACCATGTTTGGTGGTTACACCCTGTCTTTCTTGACCCTTCCTTGTGATCTTCTTAGAGTGAATGAAATTTATAATAACCCTTTTCAAAAGGAAAAGATAGAAATATGATAAAATTTGTGGCTTCTGTTGGAGCATACTATCTATTTGCTCTCTTAGGTAAAATATGAGTATTTTTTTTTCTCAAATTTCTCTCTATTTGCTCTCTCAGGTAAAATATGAGCCATCTAGTTTTTGGAAGGCAAGATCTAAATGTTGAATAACTCAAAATCCTTTTAAAAAAAAAAAAATCCATTTGATGATTATTTGGTAGATCCCAAAATTTCAAATAATAAAAATCCTCCATTCTTGTACTACGTAGAGTTAATATACAATATGATCATGCGAGAGCATGCACTACGGGCTGAAAGTTTTCTCCTTATAAACGGACATCTCATCAAGGACCTTGGGGATCATGAAGTAACATCTCCATCAAAGATATCCATGTATATTTCCCTCATTTTTGCACTAAGAATCATTTTTTTGCACTAAAAAGCCATTTTTGCACTAAAAAGTCATTTTGAGAACCTGGAGGAGTGACCTGGGGACCTGCCATCGGGGAAGCTGGTCCAAATCGGCAAATCGCCCTTTTGAATCGGTGATCCGGCCTAGAGAATCAACCAATAAAAAATAAAACAAGTGAGGAAAAATGAAAAAATTAAAACTAATAAAAATTGAAGTGGGGCTGGATCGACTAGTTTCCTAACAAAACTAACTGATTATGTCAAAGAACTGACCATTTCCTATTGAGAACTACCCAGCTTCCGATATATAGAGAAAGTCAAATTGTCCCCTCTTAAACTCGATCTTGATTGGGTGATTCCAATCCATATTAGCTTTTCTTTTTAAGATTGCTAAATAATGATCACTAGCTCCGTGGCGATCTATTTTCCCTTTGTCCCAAAGAAATTATACGCCTGTAGGAGAATTCTTGTCAATCCCTTGAGTATAAGCATGTTTATTAAGACCCCAAATTTGCGGATATAACCTCTTCAATCCATAAATTTTTCTCAATAATTTTTTTTTCTAATTGCACTCTCTATGCACTTGAAAACATTAATATCTCAAAATTGAATGGAGGCTGTCCAATTTTTAGAGGTGAGATCTAAGGGTGTATTTGATTCTTAGAAGAGGCGGTTTTGGAAATCTTGCCTTTATTACTGTAGCACTTCCCAGTTTGATAATAGGGAAGTTTTACAATAAAGTGGATATTGCGGTATCCAATTGTCTTATATTTAAGACTAAACAGTTGATATGACCAATTCCATGGGACTAAAGAACTTGGGATATTCACTTTCTTAGAAGTTGCGGCTCTAAAACTGCATATTTGAAAAATCAAATACATCATAAGTGCTAGAAAACTCAAAATTCAAAGTTTTATCTTGAAAACAATCATCTAGTGATTGTTATGCTGCTCTCAAAATTATAGATTGAAAAAATCCTCTCAAGTAGGTCGGGGACCAAGGGAGTAGATGTAAACTATACTCCCGAGAGAGCATAGGATACATGCTCTTCCCTTTATGTCGTGACTTATGAGCATTTAACGTGATGGATTTAGGACTCAACTATTCAGGGGCTTGAGATATGCCTTTGGAAATTTTAATAAATAATTTAAAATATTATGAAAAAAGGAGATTGAGGTGATTATGGGGTTTTTATCCTATAATTGCATGGCTCCCAAACCACTCTATACACGCCAGTCATGAGACACATTAATGGTTTTATTATTATTATTATTATTATTGTTGCACGGCTCCCAATCCACTCTGTTACAAGCAAATCACGAGGTTGAATGGTTTTATTTATTATTATTATTATTATTATTATTATTGGGGGCATGCCATTTCTTGGCACAGTAGACATTTATCGCAAACTTTTAGCATGGTAATAATATAGCACTAGCACCTAATTTCACATTTAGTGGGTAGGAAGTTAATTATGACCTTTTATTACCAAAAGTTAAAGGGTGCGGTTTGTATAGATCCTAGGCTCTAAACAATCAAATTAGAGCTTACTTTTAAATAGTATCAAGAAATGTGGTTTCAATACTGGAAATCTTTTTGATAGCTTTAAAATATATTTTCATTTTTATTTATAAAGTCTAAAGATTAAAAAATAGTATAAATCGAGAGATCTGTGAAAACTTGAAAATCTTAAAATTGACGGTCCAAAAGTGTGTTACAAAATACACTATTTTCAAAACTTGAAATCCATTTTTTTCTCATGTTCGTGCATCTTGGTGTCCAGATGATCAATTTAAGGAAATTGGGGGATCAAAACAACCTCTTTCAGTGAAATTTTTGAGGCAGGCTTGAATTTGATTGTTTAGAGCCTTGGATCTATATAAACTTTTCTCAAAGTTAAATGCTTACTTTGTATACTTTCTTTATGTCTTGTTTCAAAACTAGATCATTCTAGTTAGATCTAGATCGGCTAAATCAGGCAATCTGGATCTACGAAATCAGTGACCCAACCAAAAATTTAAAAATAAAAGCTAAAAAAGAGAAAAAGAAAAAAAGAAAAAGAAGAAGAAGAAGTTTCATGAATCTGTAAGGAATATGTTCTTTTGGTCATTTAAATGGTTTTAATCATCACAACAATATTAAACACTTTCTCTAAAGGGAAATGTTTCTATATTTCCCCTACAACATAGAAGTTATATCCTCCCTTACCTTCCAGCTGTTCAATTTTGGTCAAGAGAGCCACTCACCGTTTGATCTTAAATCCGATGTCTCAAAGTATTTTATTTTTAGTTTTTTTTTATACAAATTGTATGAATATAAAATTTCGTACGTATCATCTTCTTATTGGGGCGAACCTATAAAAACATTAAAAATAATTTGTTGATAAAATATAATGACCAAAATACCCCTTGAAGCTTTCAGGGGTATTTTGGTCATTTTATTTTATTGAAAATATTTTTTTTTATATTTTTCGTTAGTGCGAGTTTGATAGAAGAATGAACATCCAAAATTTGGTGTCAAAATAGTTTATAGAAAAAATTAAAAATAAAATAGTGTAGAGAAGTAAGATAGTAGACGGTTGGATAAGGAGAAATATATAAGTTTTACGCTGGAAGGGAAACATAAAATGCTTGCCCTTTTCTGAAATAGGGAGTTTAAGTCCTATTCGCCCTTCAATCTTAATCATGATAAATGATTTTAAAACACTGCCAGATAAATAAAAGACACATGCAATATGATCCCCCAGTGCATGTACGTTCATATAGGTGCAAGTTGTGCACGTTGGACTGTGACAGGAAGCACGCATGTATCAGTAGATAAGTTATCACTATCAAGCCCCACCTCCTTTCCATATGGGGTGAAAGTTTTATTGTAAATAAACTGGCAATACCAATATGACTCGCCTGCCTGAACCCTGAAGTGGTATTAGTTGTCCTAAAATTAGGGGTCTACGAAAGGGGTAATGGACACAGATCTGACCCGGGGTCTACCAAAGGGGTAGACTTCATTTGGGTCTGGGTATGGGTCAAAAAATTGGACTTGGCGGGTCGGGCATACTATTTAGGTCTGAGTCTAGGTCTGATCGGGTCTAAGTCTGGTAATAGTGTTGGCTTGGGGTGAGTCATGAAGTCCGATAAATTAGGAAAAAGTCCATATGGAGCCGAGGCTCTAAACAAAGACATTCAACCCTACCTAAAAAATTTCACTAGATGAGATTGTTTTGATGCCGAAAAATACTCAAATTGATCATCTCAACATCAAGATGCATGGACGTGAGAAAAAAATTAATTTCAAGTTTTGGAAATAATGTATTTTGTAATGCATTTTTTGACAGTTAATTTTCTAGATTTTTCAAGTTTTCATAGATCCATCGATCTACACTATTTTTAAAGCTTTAAACTTTATATATAAAGATCAAAATATATTTTAAGGCTATCACAAAGATTTTAAGTGTTAAACCACATTTCTGAATACTATTTAAAGGTAGGCTCTAATTTGATTGTTTAGAGCCTAGGCTCTATACAAACCGCACCTTTTATTAAGTGCAAAGTATTTTGCAAGTTTGGCCAATCGTGTGTCTGATCTGATTTTCAAGGGTTTTATAACTTGAAACATACTCTAAATTAATGCAAATCTTTTTCCTCTTCAAATCTGCGGAGTTCCAAAAATGGTCTAATTCTTGTTATCCCTAATAGCTTAAAAAAAATGCACCATTTGCAAGGCTCAAAATTCTACTCATTTTTCTTGGATTCATGATCACAACAATCTAAATGGAGGACAAACTTAACATCCTAATCTCATATTCGACGATCAAAATTGATTATGACCTCCTCATACCAAAAATAAATAATTTTATATTATTACTTTTCTTGCAAGTTCCGAGCTCAACAAAAAAACAACCCCAACAACTTGAGAGCTCTAATTTATTGTCACCAATTCCTCTTTAATCATAAGTTATGGTACACAAAATCGATTGGTTCCATAATATACACACAAATAGGTGCCTTCTCTATAAACAAAGAAAACTTTCCACACGTCCCTTGCTACATCAAAAACATACACAAACTAGGGCGGTGTATATTTAGGTTCTTGATAAATACACATCCAAACAAAAGAAAGGAAAAGCTTTGGTTTGGATTAAGACATTAGCGGGTCCAAATGGAGGAGCAAGTCCCAATCAAGCCAACAAAAACTTGAAGCGAGCCAAAATCACACCAACAAAAATTGTACAATAACTGTCATAGATTGAGGCCATACACTGAAGATGTCATGTTACTTACATATGAGCCCAACAGTCCAGATTCAATCTACTCTGATCCAATTATTACAATTATATTTCATATTTGAATTTTAGTTTTTTTTTCTTTTATAAATCCAAATCACATGAAATTTTAGGTACGTCTATTTTTCTCATTAAGGCGCATCTAATAAAAATATTAAAAAAATAATTTATAAATTATAAATTGACCAAAATACCCCTGAAAAGTTTCAAAGGTATTTGGTTAATATATTTTTTACAACTTTTTTTTTTTTTGATATTTTTATTAGATTCTCATAATTTTTAAAGAATACACACTCAAAATTTCAAGTGATTTTGATTCATAGAAAAAAAATAAAATAAAAAACTAAAATTCAAATACGAAATACAATCGTGATCATTAGATCAGCTCATATTAAATCTGGACCGTTAGACTCGTATGTAACTATAGGCTAGTGGGCCTACGTCGGTTTTTTCCATATAT
>NW_006500346.1:1493481-1507326 GCF_000471905.2 Amborella trichopoda | reverse complement strand
GACTTATGGCCTTATTGAAGATATAGTTCTTGATAGAGCCGAATGGCAGACCAAGATTTTTGTAGCCGACTCCAAATAATTTGGGAAAGACTCTGATGATGATGGTGATAATGATTTTATGCTATTTTTTTAGGGGTGGCAATGGACTCGACCAGACCGATACCCGACGAGTTGACCCAACCTCGGTTCGGTTATGGATCTAAATTTTGGACCCAAAAGGTCGGGTCTGGGTCAAGCAGGACCCGACTTGAACCCGACTTATATGTGGGTATTCATAAATGTTGCCAGTACGTTTATTTCTTAAGAATTTCCAATTATTTTGTAAAACAACAATGAATGTGGGTATTTATAAATGTTGTGCAAATGTTGTAAATGTTACCAATAATATAGGTATATGATGATAAAAAAAAAGGCAAAAAAAAAAGAAGCTCATAGTCATAAAGTGACAATGAACTCAACCAGACTTGGGATCCGATGGATAGGCCCGATCTCAGATCCAAGGATGAGTCCAAAATCACCAGAAATGTCAGGTCCAGTTCGAAACCTGGACTTACCTGGTCCCGAATATTCGGGGCCAAGTTGAGATAGAGAGAGAGAGCGATTTTTCCAAAAAATCTATTCGGGGCCAAGTTGAGATAGAGAGAGCGATTTTTCCAAAAAATCTATTCGGGGCCAAGTTGAGATAGAGAGAGAGAGCGATTTTTCCAAAAAATATAGATTTTGTGTGAGATAGAGAGAGAGAGATTTTTCCAAAAAATATAGATTTTGTGTGCATTGAAAAAGGGAGAGAGAGCGCCAACATCAACATCTCGGATTGATTGGGACTCTAGCGTATCATTGGAAATCTTGAGCATTGAAAGAGAGATTCTAGCCAACAACATAAAAACCAAGAGAGATTGTACCAAACTCATGAGATCTTGTCTACACAATAAATCCCAAGAGATTCTACCAAACATATAACTTTTTTTATTAAATGAATTTTATTTTGCAAAATTTGTTTATGTTTATACAGAATCTCATGCATGATATATTAGGAGTGCACTTTATATGGGGCGGCAATTTTTTTAGAAGTAAAATTGTAGTATTCTACATCATCCATTTTTATTAGACACTTCGTATTTAAAAAGTCATTAAAGGACTTATAAAATTTGACATATCGTTTAATACTACCCAATATAGCCGTCCAACCAATGAAAATAGATAATATTGGACCGTGTAAAATTATCGAAATATCACTTTTAGTTAGACGGTGTAGATTGACGCTTAACAAAACCTTTGCATGTGAAGTTACAACTTTACATAGTCAAGTTGTAATATGAGTGTAAATGGGGAATGCTTCCACAGGAGCACAAAATCTTTTGGCATAAAGAACCAACATTCGGTATTAGATTCTACACATTCATGGGCTGTTTGGACACCTGGAAATATATTGTCTATGAAATATATTACTGGCATCATACATTACTGCGTAATACATTACCTGCAAATGGATTATTACTGTTTGGATAATATTTAAATGCAACCTGGGAAATACATTGCTACTGTTTGGCTATGTCGAGAAGAAATATGGGAAATGTGTTACCAACATTTTACCAACACCTGCCTATAACCTATCATTTCTTTCTTTTTTGTCACAAAATTCTACTGAAATACAGAATTAAAGTTATCATCATACCATTCCAATAAGATTTTTTAATAATAACATCGTCATCAATCCAAAAAGCTTTTTTAATAATAGCTTGTACCATTTTAAAATCATCATCACACCATTTCCTACTTATTTTATATGCCTTTGGCACTTACATAGAATCACATGTCTTCTAACATGATTAAATTCTGGTTTCAGCATGATAAGTCATTGGAATCATATGATTTGAACAACATATTTTTCTTGTGTTAAGCCTTATTTTTATTTATTTATTATAGAAGTCTTTCAAATGTCTCTATATAATTTCAAATGAGCAATAAATTTATGATACCAAATTGAAAATCTTTATGGTACAAGTTAAAAAATGAAAAGAAGCTTGAATAATAAACTATAAGGTTTGGTAATTGCAATAGAAATTTTTGAAACATTGAAATAGACCAAAATAACTTGTTAAAGAGAGAGGAAGCATTATGCAAACCAATTTGGCTCGAGAGAGAGTGGATAGGCTTAAAGAAGGAGGGAGTACTTTTTGAAAATCAATTATTAAAAGCTCAAGAGTAAATTACTCATATGAGTTTGAGAGAAGGAAAATGACTCCGCTTCGATAGGTTAGTCAGACGAGTTTGAAAGAGAAAAAATGTATAAAAGAAAAATTGCAGGTATTTTTTTAAAGAGGGATAGGGCAAGAGAGAGATACCCAAAATGTTTCCCAAAGATTATTACTTTTCACCATCATCATACGTAAATGATTTTTGAGGAAAATGTTGGTAACCTCAGATAATCTCTTTCTATTTGCTTACTTACCATTGATTTTGAGAAAAATCCTGGTAACCTCGGATAATTTCTTTCTATTTTTTTACCATTAAACTGTACCGGAAAAGTCATACTCTAAGGACCAATTACAAAACTGTTGAGAGATTTGATCCAGTAAAAAATAGTTTTGATCATTAATTAAACTAGTTTTAAAATGATAAATAAATAAAAATAATTATGTAGAAATATAAAATATATTAAAAATAATAATCTAATATTGTGTAACCGATTTAACTAGTCAAAATCAATTTCGTTCGACTAACCAAAATCTATCAATTTTAACAAGTTTTCAATCAATTCCAATATTCACTTCGGATCAGACCCCACAAAGGCACCAAACAGTAGTCTGTTCCAATTGATAAGATCGGCCAATCCAATCGAGCCCAGTTTCAATACTATGATGGGATCTGGGAATTCCCCTTGTTTGATGCTTCATACAATTTGAAACGCAGAACAACAGCTCGACCATCCCCATTCATGTCCTTGTGCCCAATGAACTATGAACTGAAAAGGGAGAGAGCTAATAACCTTAAGAGAAACAAAACCATGGAAGAGATGCAAAACCCTAGGCTTGCATCTCCAAACTGCATTGATGATACTCAGTCCCAAAAGCTTCATTCTGCTTGTAATTCAATCTCAAGAGAAATTTTTCACATTTTGAAATATAGACAATGGGACAAATACTAAACATGGACGTACATAATCAACAAGATATTTGGAGATGCTACATCTATATGAACCAAAAAATTGAAACAAAAAACTAACTCAAAACAGCACACCTCGAATGCAATTTCAAACTAAAAGATCTGAAACCGCCCTGCAGAATAAATGCCAATGCGCCCAAAACCCGACATGTAACATACGGTGATCGCAAGCCCTTACTCTGCTTATGCACAGTGAAATCGAGAGCACCACAAACTTATACGCAATCCGATATACCTTCTGTCTATACAGACCTTCCTTGCCGAACAAACATTCTTTCTCTATAACCTAACATACTTTTCTCTAAAACCCAACATACCTTTGGCTCTGAAAACCCCAGTATACCATCTCTGTTTAACCCAACTTCACCTTCCTCTCTCTAAAAGCGAACATGCCTTTCTTCTCTCACTAAGATTGACAGGAACAATGAACACTGAATCTACACAGAGGCCACCCTTTGTGTGGGTGCAATCAATTTGGGTCATGGAGTATTTGATCTTGGTCGGGGAATCGGAGCTATTCACTCTGAAATCTCCAACATGGCATTTCAACCATGCCCCCCGAGAATAGGGTTTGTTCCATTCTGATCCATTTTTATTGGATTCCTCTAAGTAGCAATCACGCGAAGCATTCTGGCCATCAGATGTGGATAGGTGGAAACGAACAGGCTTGATGTCCCAGCCATGGATGTGCTCAAAGTTGCAGACACGACGACCTAGCTTCTTTGAGGCTTTACCTAGGTGAACCCTAAAGAAGAGACTGTATGCTCCTTCAGGAAAACAAAACTCGACCTCTCCGTCTACTTCAAACCACCAAATCTGCTGGAGATAAGCCACTCCATGGAACCTGCAAGCAATCCAAACGCGGCATTGAGACCAAATAAACACTATGCTTTTCTATTAGAGAGAGAGAGAGAGAGAGGAGATTTGTTTTGTTTGGCAAAGGTTAACGGGATCAAACCCAAGACAATATATCACTGTGTCCCCTTAAGCCCTAACCACTACTATGGAAAGACTCCCTTCCATATTTTTACCATAACTAACGAGCCAAGCCATTGGAGCACAAGTAAAAAAAAAGCATTCTACAACTACCAGAAAAACAAAGAAATGAGTTATATGAAGAGATATCTGGTTCCAACCTTAATGTATTCTGGGCTCACAGTGAAATTGGGGATTCTATAATTCTGTTGTAAGGGTGATTGGATTGAGAATTTTTCAAAAGCTTGGGATATAATGAGGAAATTGAAAATGGAAAATTGTTTCATGCGGGCTGGACCGCATTTCTACAACATACGGCCCAGAAGTATAAAGGATCTATCTTAAAGATGGATGCAAATAGGTGGACTATCTAAAATCAAGTGTAACTAACGGTCCAAATAGGTGGACTATCTAAAATCAAGTGTAACTAACGGTCCAAATGTTTTCTTGATATAATTATTATTTTTAGTCTACAATATGTGGGCTGGCTGCATAGAAACTGTGTCCATTGAAAATTAACTGGTTTAGAGCCAGGAAGACCCTTGCTCATACAGAAATACCACATATAACTGTTAATGTGTGTGTGAGGTATAGTTAAGAGCATGAACAAGCACCTTCCAAACTCATGAACAATGAAAAAGTATTTGCTAACAAACTCATATGCAGTAGATGAAAGGCAACTTAAGCAAGGTGCATGAATATTAGGCTCTCCAAAATCCGATGATTTGTGTATATATTGCAAATGTAGCCATTTAACATGTCCAATAACAATCATAAACCTGATGTTCAAAAAGTCGAAACAGACAAAAATTTTACTTAACCCATGGTTATTTAATTGAGTCACATCATTCACCCTGAATTCATGGACAGCGCCCACAATTTAACATTTTCAGAAAAAAAAAAGAAGCATGGATACCTACCAGTCCTAATGTGATGATCAGGGCCCCACAGGTCTTTTGCACAGACACTATGGGTATTTAGGAAGTATTATTTCTTTTCTTTTTCACCCAAAACTATCCTTATATGTCCTGTTTGATAGAGAATCTGGGGCAATAACTGAAGCAGTACCACATGGACCCATATATCAGAAAAATTCACATTCGGAGGGGGTAAAAAAAGTGATAAGATTCAAGCATGTTCTTTTGTACAATACATCAAGTTATCAACTACAAGTAAAAAATTATGTGTTTTCACAAAAGAAAGGAACACCCATAAGTCCTCGTACGCAAGAGAGATCAGAAATATGATACCGATCAATGGTTGGGGAACTTTCTAATTTTATTCAAAAAAAAAAAAACGGAAGTAAAAGAAGAAAAAGAAAGATAAATTTAATATAGCCATATGGTGCTGTCTGCTGTGAATAAATATATTCTAGCATTTAAACAGCGTGAGTGATAACAATTTATGTCAATCTGTATTCTCCAGGAGCCATTGAGTGAGGTTGATGTCCCAGTTTGTGATACACAGGCATCATTAGGCTGATCAGGTTGCTGAAAGATTATAATGCAAGGAGTTAAGAGTCTTATGGTGGGAACCTGTCTTGAACAGATAATCCCCATGGAATGATTGAATAAATTATAATATTAGTTCATCAATTGAATACAATTCCCATAATTACCTCATAAATAACTTCAAAGCACAGATGGATATGGAAAAAAAAACATTAAAGGCACAGGCCTACCTAGATTCATCGGTGGGAATCCAATTCCAGTACCTACGATCATCAATTCCTGTTATGGACATCGCTCTCGAAGAAATGGTCAAGCAAACAGCACCTGTTGTCTTCTCCAACCAAACTTCCTGGAATAATATAAAAATACTTATTAGAATCATAAAACCTTAGATAGAAATGATAAATTAAACAGCACAACATAATCTGAAACATCCCTTGAATATAGAGAACTCAACATCCAATCCTTCAATTCCCAAGAAAAACCTTCCATTTACTCCTAACAACACTTATATAGTTATTTTGAATAATTACTAAACTATGGTAATTCTAAGAGAAGATCCATCTATACAACAAATCCATGGTATAAGCACAACTTTTGTTGGGATTTACCCGCTTACAAGTACTCTAACAAGCTTGGGCATTGTCTAAAAAAAAAAAAAAATTTTCTTTAATTGGAATGATCATGGTTATAGAATCCCAATACCCTTTAAATAATCTATCAGTTCTAAAACAACAATCTTTAGAATAACATGACCATAAAGGTTTTGTATCACCAGACCTACAACAAACTCAACCAATCAACAGAAAAGTTCCTATGAAAATTTCAGATTTAGCTCAGACAGATTTTGACAATTATTTTTTATAATTGGCATTTTTTATTTCTTTATTAAATAGAACAACCCAATTTTCCATTCCAGAAAAAAAAAAAAGACCCAGCTTCTTGGGCAAATCACACAAGCCAGGAGACCAAAACATCGATCCATTCAACAACCAAAAAAAAAAAAGAGAAGATGAATCAAAGGTTCAATCTGGGAAATGTTCCTGCTGATTTTCTCAAATGTGTACATTCAATAACAAAGTCGTAAATACGGCCAAAATCTTGACCAGTCTCAGTTCAAATTTGAGGGTAAAGAGCCAAATTCCCACCAAAACCTCAACCTCACCAAGAAAAAAAAGTCCCTAGAAAGAAAAAATCATCAGTTGAAACAAAAAGTTCAATCCAATTAATGAACACCAGAATTGAATGGCAAAAACCAAATTCACAGTGAATAAAATCATCCAGAAAAGAGAGAACACTTAATAATTAATCCAAACTAATAATCCCATAAACCAACAAGAAAAAAAATGAAACCCTTACCTTCGAACCCCCATCAAAAGGAACTGGACGACAGAGAAGAGCATAGATCTCCTGCTTAGTGAGGTTTTCTGGACACTCTGAGAACAAAGTTTGCCAAAGTTCACGATAATTCGACGGAAGCTTCGATTCCCACACGAAATCAGCAGAAGCAGCTCCTCGAAATGCTCGATTCACTCGAGCAAGCTTGCAAATCTCAGGTGGGCTCAGATACATAAACACAGAAGCTACACAGCTCTCTGGAATATCTCCAAGCCCTGTTCTGATAGAATTAGGCCCTTCATCCCCTTCTGTCAAACGTGAAAGGCTTGCCCCCATCAAAATTATAATTCATCAACTTCCTGCAGAAACCCAATTTCTCCCTCAATTAAGTGATCTGGTGCTTGTTATGTAGCTGCCTGATAATGGAAACTCGAGGTTCTCCTTATATTGAGAGTTCGGTTCTCGTTAATCAGGGTTTATCAAGGGATTGGCCCCATGAAACCTTCACGCCCTGCTTAGTCTCTCCACCTTCCTATCAAAGGCTCAAGAAAAGAAGTCCCCCATCAAAACTCTAATTCCCTCGTTGATCTACACCTACCTATACGCAAAACGAAACCCTAGCTTCTTCGTTTCTCCTTTCAGCGGCCAACAATCTGCGCGAATTAGAGCTCACAACTTCCTGCAATCACCAAACCAATCCTCCGAATCAAAACCCTCAAACTCTCTCCCTAAAAATCCCTAACCCAAACTTTCTCTACCACCGATTCTCTCCAACCGGTAGCACTTCCCCTCGCATCAAAAAAATCTTAGATTTCTCTAAATTTCCATGAAAACAAATCCTGAACCTAGCTTCTTCTCAGAATGGTGGTCTCGTTCTTGAGAATTAGGGTTAGGGTTTAGAAGATATAGGACAGGAATTAGGGTCTGGACAAGGTTCTTTGTCACTCTCCTTGTACAAAAGGCTGGCATTTACAGTGAAGGTTTCAACAAGGACCTATCTGGTATTAGATTTTTAAATCCATATCCCATTTTTTAAGGATTTATTTTGGATAAAGTACGCAAAAGCCGGTGATGTTTTATCGTTATTCCGTAACTGCCCTTGACTGCTGCACCCTTTAAAAGCGAGTATCTGAATTACTCTTTTATTCTTCATGACTTCTTGCCATCCTCATTTTTTTAAAATTGCTGTTATGTCCTTACTTTAATGCCAGGGTAGTTTTCGTTTACTATGTGCCGGTGGGAGTACATTGTACACTTACTTCATCGGGCACATAGAACCCATGAGTTACATAATCATATGATTATTTAAGGGAAAGAAAAAGATTTAGATTCTTCAACACTTAGATTTTACCTATAAAAAATTGGATGGTCTTATAGCCAATCTTTGGACATTTTTTAGGCACATGTGAAAATATGATTCTTGAGTTTACTCTCAAGCTTAAATAGGTCAATCCCAAATTTAGGGTCTCAAAATGGGTGTGGTTTGTAAAAAGTGTCAACTTTGAATAACCAAAGTAAGGCGCAATGCAGTTTCGGAGAAGACTTCAAGATAACCTAGAAATCCATTTTTCACCTTAATTATGAAATTTCAAGCTCAAAAAATAGTATAGATTGAGTAGAATTTGAAATACTTTAAAGTTAAAAAAAAAGACAGTCTAGATCATGTGTTACAAGATATATTTTTGTTGGACTTGACATATTTTTTTTCATATTCATGAGCCGAGGTGATCAATTGTAGGTTTTTCAATGTTTAAACAACCTTTTCAAGTAGACTATGGTGTACACTGGGATCCATTATAGCATGTCCACTTTGTTAGTAATTTTTTGTTTGAAAAATGCTTAAGTGTATTTCAAAACAACACTTTGGTTTTATTTTACTTTCCTAAAATGCCTTTTGTAAAGATATGAAGATATGGGTTTGAGTCCTACATTGAAGGGAAGAGAGTTTGTTGAGCTATATTTAAGAGCATGCATTCTCATGCAATATACTCTAAGTACAAATGAGAGAGAAAGAACATGTGCGGAGCAGGCGAAGCTTGCGACGTGCATGCGTGTGGCATGGCGCAAAGGCGCTTTATGAAGCACTTTGCACTTTGCTCGCATTGGTACATGGTGCCCCTCACACGTGTGCGGGTCGGGCTCATGGCTCGTTATCTTTTTGTGAGCCCGATTCATAGGTGATTCAACGGTCATCTAGCAGTTGATGCGTGTGGGACATCCAACAGTCATCTAGCCGTTGGGTGGGACATCCAATGGTTTTTTATATGTTGATGAGACGAAGGCTTGTACCGGCAGCTTTCAAGTGCATGTAACCATATGTAACTTGTAGTTGTTGGGTGCATGTAACTACATTTAATTTGTAGCTGTTGGGTAGTGCATGTAACTACCACAACACTAAACAAGGGCCCTCCTACCCAGACGGATTAATGCTTTTTTACCACATTTTAGACCCTCTCAACATACAATTCTATGTAATTCCGGCAAATAAACCAGTGGGCTAACTTTCTCTCTCTCTACTCGATTTTGTCTCTTTCTCTCTCTAATACATCAAGACTATGGTGTCTAGTGTGTGGTTAAGCTTGGGTGCATAGAGCTTAGGAGCATTGATCAATACCTCATTGTTTTCCTATATCTTGAAGATGAATTGTCAATCTTATGCACATCAAATATTATATCGAAGGGAGGCAAATATCGTCTTGATACAACACTTCAGCGTACCCGAAAACAAGAAGAGTTCAAGCTTTCATTTTTGCAAATCGTACTATTTCTACCCCATTTCACTCAACGAAATTTCAAACACACTTTCCAAACTACATCTTGGAGATGGGTTGGCAATTTAAAATTTTAGAGGTCTATCATCTTGACCGTAATCACAAATATAGAAAACAATAATTTTTCAGCTCTAAAATAAATTCGTATTGCACTTCTTCTTTTTTTTATCACTGAAAGTTATTAGATTTGTACTATTTTTGGAGCTCTAAATCTTTGGATTCAAGATAGAAATAGATTTATGTTGGGTGAGTGTGGCCATTAAAGGCCTTATGAGTACTTGTAAAATGAAAATATATATTGGAACATGAATTCAGTGAGAGCATGGTCCCTTGTGGACCATACTAAGCAAATAATGTTTGCTGATATTGGACTATGCTTGAAGTGTTAGGTCAGTCTGGTTGGGGAAAACTCATATTGTTTGGGCTATGAAAATTGTACCGATAAGGGTTATCCCTTGATAAGGTCGGAGTATGCCCAAATAAGTGAGCCGAAGGACTGCGTGACCCTTGTGTGCAATGGAAGCCTTTAGAGACGGGGATCAAAACCTCATCATTTATGCCATCATACGACATGTACATTGATAACCATTTTTGGGAAAGCGTTTCATTTTTTAGGGTGAAGTGTGTGAACGTGCGAGAGATACCCCTAGTGCAACATCGAGCTATGGATTGCATCATGTCTGGATGACCTTGTGTTTCGTCTCCAGGCGGGACCTGAAATCCACATATTGGGACTGCGACTCCTTGCTCATTGGTTAGACTTTTGTAACCTACTGATAATCCCATACATAGACTGTGGGTCATGGGCAACGCTGGGTCGGTTTGAGAAAGCATATGTGGTTCGTAATTTGCCGTTGGATATGGAGTGCCCCAATAGATATTTTCATAGACCATATGGATCCTTTTCCCATCAAGGTTTTAAGTTTGTTTTATTTTAATTACATTTTATTTTAGAATTGTTATTTGAATTTTTATAAATATCTGAATATTTTATTTATCAAACTTGGATTTATAAAAATGAAGATATTGATTTTATAATGATTTAAATATTCAAATAATGATTTTATGTATTTTTAAAATTATAAAAATAACTTAAAATATATGAGAGGCCCAATAGGTCTTTTGGACCCACCATTACATGATGGGTGGGGCCCATTATGTGCCACCATGGGTGGCATGCCCCACCAATGACATCTTTCTTATTTGATACTCAAGCTTTGAAGCTTGAGAGAAGGGTTCGTGTTGTTTTGGAAAGTTTGAAACCTTGAGGAATATTTGATTAATATTTTGGAATGTGTGAGAAGGTTTATGGATAAAAATAAGAAAGGATAATATTATGATATGTTAATTTTTTATTTAAATTAATTAATGGAAATATAGTTTAGGAAGTGGGTGATAATTGTCTAGCACCTTCCATAAGATGTTGATGGGCCATTTATGAAATAGAAAGCTCAAATCTCTCACCCCAAAAGTCACCCAAGATCAATGGTGCATGTCCAATTTCACATGAGCGGCAAACCAAGTAAAACCCTAGTATTGTTCAAGCACTATAAAAAGGGATTGATCCCTACCTAAATCTCTACACCTAATTTCCATCTCTCTCATTCACACCCCACAAAGGGGGCACGCCCCACATAAACTTTCTCTCTCCTCAAAAGGCCCAACGGAATACGCCCCATAGAAACTCTCTCTCTCTCTCTTGAAAGGCCCAAGGGGGCATGCCCCACTCTCTCTCATCCCATGGTTTTTTCTCATGGTCTCTTTCATGTTGTCTTTTATCTTCTCTCATGGTCTCTCATTTCTCTTTGGGGTTTTAAACAATAGGGTTATGGTAAAAAAAAAAAAGCATCTCTCTCTCGAACTAAGTTGTTAAGGGGATTCACTTAGGGTTTGAGTTTGTGATAAAAGAGGTTTATATTGAAAATTAATTAGAGCCAAACTTGCAAGATCTGTACTATTTTTTTGTTTCAAATTTTATTGTCGATGTTGGAAATTGATTTAGAGCCACCATAGAAATTTATGTTGCCGAAAGTGCTTTCAGGACGAGGATTTGAGGTGATGATTTATTTTGTTTCATAAAGCTTAAGTCTTATAAAACCTTCATCCTCATCAAAATCCAAAATATATGTGGTTGTTCGGTAGCATGTCAGCCATTCACTCCCTTAATACAAATTGAATTAAATATTGAGGATGTAGCCTTCGTAATCTATTTTTTTAAAATTAATTATACAAATACTAAATAATCATGATAATAATGACAACGACATTGATGAGATGTTTTTGAAAAATGCTTAAAAATATAATACTATTAGATATAATCCAATATTTGGATAGTCAAATCTAAGAGTTTAGAAATTGAAAGTCTCTTTTTTGAAACAAACAATAGTGATATATTAAAAAAAAAAAAGAAATCTTCCAGGTAGCTCTTTCATCGAAATGAGTACGTGTTCCCAAATGGATTACAAAATATACGGTCCATAAATTAAAAAGATTGTTCCCAAATGGATTACAAAATATACGGTCCATAAATTAAAAAGATTGCATACAATAAGACCATTTACTTTTGTCACAAGGAGGTTATAATTACTTCCAATCATCTGATGTGAAACTTAATAGCTTGGGTTTATTACAAAGTTTGAAAAAAATTATTTTGAACTTTGAGCTTGGTCAATGAAATAAATGCAGCCACCCAATTTCACATTCAACAATCAATTACCACCTTTTACCAAAATTAAATGACCTCATTATATACTCCCCTAAATAAAACATACTAAAAAAAACCTTTCAGCTTTCTATAAAATGAACATAACACCCAACTAAGAGTGCTGTGTATCCAATACCCGCCCAAAAGGCAACTATATTATCACAATTTCAAATGACTTAGTTTCTCTCTCCCTCTCTTTCACTCACACACATTGATATCTCTCTCTCTTGGTGGGCCTCTTTCTATCTCACACACACAATAACAACTCTCTTTAACACACCTCGTTCTATCACACACACACACTATGACAACTCTCTCTCTTTCACACACACACCGACTCTTTCTATAACACACACAATGACAAAACTCTATCTCTCTCCCTCTCTCTCTTACACAATGCCAATCTCTCTCACACCCACACAAGAAAACTCTCTCTCTCTCAAGGCAAATACATGGTGTCAAATCCAAGTGCCAAGTCTCTCTCTCTCTCTAACATGGGCAACATGGTCAGAAATTTAGAGGGTGGACTTTAAAGGGCATTTTAGGGTTGTTTAATAATCGGGGATGGCTGAGGAATTGGCACAGCATATATGTCTTCTATATTTTTTCCTGACCTTTTCATATGAAGTTTCATATTCTTTGACAAATTCCATGCGGCTTGTTGGCCTTTTTGGACAAAATGTGCTTATTTAAGATATTTAAAAAATACTGAGGGAAATGCTCTTTTTCTTAGAACTTTACATAAATAATTATGCACTTTCCCATTTTGCCCTCATTTTTTGCCTGAGAAAATAAGTGTCATTATCTATTCCATAAATTGTAAGACCACAAACCACCGACCTATTAAAAACCCATTTTTTTTAATGATATTAAAGAAAAGGTTTTTTTTTTTTTTTTAGAGATGGGAGTGGCTACTGCCAATCATGCTGAAATTGTGGTATAGGTGTGGACTGTGTTGTAGAAAGAGACTCTCTTAATTTTATTAAATGGTACAATAAGGAGCGGACGATTCCATAAGAACTGATATTATTTTTTTTTACAAATTATGCAGCTCTTTAAATCTTTGTTGATTTATTTTCAGCATGTTTATAGAGAAACAAATGTTGATGCTTATACTTTTGCCAAGTATTGTGCTTCTTTATCTTCTTTTTCGGTTACTGACAATGTAATAATTTTGTGCATTTCATTAATAAAATTTATTATATTAGCCAAAATATATATATTTATAACCATCTGATGTAAAATACGATAGCTCAGATGAATCATAAAGTTTGCGAAAATTTCTTTTGAATTTTGAGTTTTGTCAACGAATAAATATAGCTATCCAATTTCACATCCAATGGTCAAGATTAATTGTAACCACTTTGTATCGAAGACAAATTATTTTATTATATATATATATATATATATAGTCGGTGGAGACGTAGCACAGAGGGATAGG
>NW_006500346.1:1470346-1493461 GCF_000471905.2 Amborella trichopoda | reverse complement strand
TTATATATATATATATATTATATTATATTATTTATTTTTTTTTTTTTTTTTTTTTTTTTTTTTAAGGGTTTGTAGGCTTGTATAAGGTGCCTCCCTTATATATGCAAGTAAGGTTGCCTGAAGATGTAATTTTAGTGTCAGAAATCTTACGATGACTTGAAAATATGTGTCATATCTAATTATGAAATTTAATTTTTAAAAAATGGTGTAGATAGACCAGATTTATAAATACTTAAAAAAAATTTGAAATAGACTGTTCACATAATTTAACGATGAACTATTTTGAAATTCCTTTTTTTAGCTACATATCTCAAAGGTCAAGATGATTAATTGAAAGGTTTTCCAACTTTGAAGCACTAAAGGGCCGTAACCCGATACTGATCTCGGAAGGGATGAGCTGGAAACAGTCCTAACCTGTGGCTTCTTTTTTTTTATACACAAAATGGCCGCTCTTAGTACTCAAACTAACGTTTTTGCACTGGCTATCCAAGCCTTTTACCATCACACTTGAAACACTATTTCTACTAAATCTTGAGATGCACCTTACCTTTATAGGATGAGGTTGCAAACTTATAGAAACTTTTTTTTTTTTTAAGAAATCAAATATTCCTTGCAAATGATGCCACCACTGAGACTATTTGAGGGTAAAATTAGTATTTTTCAAAACTTCTAATTTAATTTAATTTTTTTTTTTTAACATGAAAATGGTAAGTTAGTATTTCTAAAAAAAGTAATGATCCTACATGACCTTCCCCCATCCATGTGTGTAGAACTCAAAGGATCGCCATTAATGTTGGCACATATTTCTAAAAAAGTTATCACATGAGTGTAGGATTTGACTTTTTTATAAATCCGTACCAATTTTAATGATAATCTTTTGAGATCCTACACACACGGTGAGAAAGAATCCTATAGGATCATTTCTCTTCTAAAAAAACGTTTACATTTATAGCCTTTGACCAGAATACCATTGCAGTCAAACTAGGGTGAGTTGCGCATTGGTCCAGATTTTCAATATGTAAATATGAAATTTTATGTTAATATATCTTATTTTTTGGAATTAAAAATCTATCCTCCTTATGTTGTAATTTAAGGTCATGACCCTTTTTTTCGATTTCTTTGTTCCAAAAGTCCATTGTTCGGACTTTAAAAATCCAAACCGAAACCATTAACAAAACAATTTGAAATTGAAATTCCCAAACTGATTTTTTGTGAGCCAACCGGTTCATATTTTAAAATTCCGAATTGATTTATTTGAGTCTTGGTTTCAGAATTTCAAAATCCAAACTCTCACCTACTTAAAGTCCAATAGACCTTTTCTAAATTTTAAAATCCGACCCGGTTGGTTCAAGTGAACTGATTTAGAATTTCAAGTTCCAAACCAAATCGATAGCATTTGGAACAAAAGGAAAAATTTCAAAGTACCTATGAGAGATTAGCAATTTAAAAATCTACTAATATATTTTGATTTAATTTTAATATATCCATAAAAAAAGACATAATCATGACGAAATAGTTGCAAAGGGGGAGAACGTTAAATACTTCAACTCTCATGCTATTTTGATAAATTTTCTAAAAATAATAAAAAATTAAAAATAATATATGAGAGTAAATTATAACACATTAGAGATATAGGGGTGACAACGGGTCGGACGAACCTGGACCCATACCTAGGACCCGAAAATATAACGTGGGATTGGATTCGGACCTGAATCCGATCCGACCCGACCAAAAATCAATATATATATATATATATATATATATATAAATATAAAGATATATATATTATAAACTGGGACTCGAAAATATAATATAGAACTAGGTTCAATTTTTGGACCCAACACAAGCTAGGGTTGAGTCTACCTGTTGGATCCCGAGTCGAGACCGGGTCTGGATCCGTTACCATGTTGGATCCCGAGTCGGGACCAGGTCTGGATCCGTTACCATCCCTAAAGAGAGATTTTTTATCTGATAAGAAATATATATGTCAGTATAATTTCCTATAAAAATAAAAAACGATCAAAAGAAACGTGTGGATTGATACAGAATAAATATGAGCATCATCATGGGGCCTGGACAAAACCAATCCTGAATCCGAGTCAGATGAGCATAGACATCCTTACCAGAAACCTACAACACATGAGTCCTAGTCAGCATGGGGTCATTACCCCCCTTGCATGCACACGTGGGTCCGAGTCATGGACCTAAATTCTTCATATTATTAATCAAGCAATATTTTTTTATGAAATTGACTATCATTTAATCTATATTATTTATTTTGAAAACTTTGTTATTAAATCTGTATTATTCTCAATGTTTGGTAACTGGTCTTGAGAAATAAGGATCCAAAAACTCACATTGCACGTGGGCAAAGTTCTTATCAAACAACTGGTAGGAAAACATGGACAAAAAAACCAACAGCCCAAGAAGTTTGCTTATTTGGGATCATATATTTAGGGGTGGTAATGGACTCGGACCCGACGCCTCGACCAGCCCCGGATCTGGGTATGGGTTTAAGAATTGGACCCGGCGGGTTAGGACGGGGTCTAAATATTGGACCCGAATACTATTCATATCCGGGTCTGGATCCATGTGGACCTGACCCGAATAGAGTTACATGAATAATATTTAATATATAATATTTAATTAATATGACTGTATATTTTTAGTTATAATATTTAAATAATATATGTATATATTTAACATAAGGAAAACTCTTCCCAATGCCTATAGGTGAAAGTGAACAGTGATTTCGTATACCCTCATCACTATCCAAACTTCATTGTACGGCCACAGTTGTTAAGTAGTGTTTTAATTTTTATTTTTTTTATAAATCCAAATTATTTGAAATTTAGAGTGTGTGTACATCTTAGTGATGCGCACCTAATAAAAATATGAAAAAATAATTCATAAAATAAAAATTGACCAAAATACCTTTAAAAATTTACGGATGTATTTTGGTCAATTTATAGTTTACGAATTATTTTTTTTCATATTTTTATTAGGTGCGCCTCACTAAGATGTACACCCGCTCCAAATTTCAGATCATTCCGATTACTTAAAAAAATAAAAATTGAAATACTATCTGACAACTGTGACTGTACGATGAAGTTTGGATGGTGATGAAGGTAGACGAAATTACTATTCATTTTCGTCTATTTAAATATATATTTTTTATTTTTGGTCTGGTCTTGGTCCAGGTCCAGGTCCAAGTCCGTCCAGTCCTGACTTGACCCTTTGCCACCCCTACACATATTAGAGAGGCTAGGACATGATAATTATTTTATTTAGTTTTTTGTTATATATATATATATATATATATATATGCATACCAAAGTACATCCAAGATATTAACTAGTTAATATTTTATATATTCGATTTAATTTTAGAATGCCTATCAAAATATAGATGATATTTTAGTTGGAACAGTACAAAAAGGAAATATTACATAGTTGAAAATGAGGTGTATTTGATAAATTTCTTTTTTATTTAATTTCCCTAAAAAGTTTTTTCAGTATTTGTCGACGTTTATATGTAGGGTTGGGGTTTGGTTGCATATGGGGACGCACATATTGTGGTCAATCTACACTTCTAAATCTATTTTGGAGATGGATTTTTATCCAAATCTCTACATGCACGTTTGATTTTAGGGGTTGGAAGCATTCAAAGGCACTGCTTATCGAAATTGTAGCACTTCCTGCGTTTGATTTGGAGAAGTGCCTTGTTATTTTGGGAGGTGCAGCTTATGGTCGCTTCCAAATTAACATAAAAAAACGGAAGTGGCTGCTTGCCCCATTGGTGGTCACCACTTCCAAACTGGGAAGATGTGGCTTCCAAAGCCGTGTAATCTCGAAATTAGATGCACTTCGCAAGTTTATCGTCAAGATCACAATGACTGTGAATACGAAAAGATGAGAGAAATTAAAGCCTAAAAAGTCAACCATTTTGAGTCGTGTTTTTGGACCTTTCAGTTCAATTTTAAAAGTTGCAGAAAGACGGATCAAGATTCATGTAGCCAATCCCAATTAATTAGTAAAATGCTATAATGATGAAAATGAGTTAAATTTGTTAGAGTTGTCAGATCATGATGGTTTTTCAAGCTCCAAATTCATGGATTTAAGATGGAAATAGAATGGATTTGAGGTGATAGGAGATGTATTTCGAGTCCCAAAACCTAAAAACGAGGCAGATGCTCGAGTTAACCAACTCATAAGATCCTTCTCTTCACATATATCCGACATATATTAAGTGATAGTTTAAGTTAAGGATACATGAAATTCAATTCGACTTTAAGGTGGGGTACCTAGTTAAGAGACCACTTTAAGGTAGGCCACTTTAAAGTAGCAGTTTAAGGTAATTGCCTCATTATTCAATTCAATTTCTCTCTCTTTCTGGAACAAATAGTTTTATTTTTATGGAAAAGTATACAATGAGACTATTTACTTTTGACACAAAGTGGTCACAATTAATTTTGACCATTGGATGTGAAATTGGGTGGCTGCATTTATTTTATTAACCAAGCTTAAAAGTTCAAAAGAAATTTTTTCCAACTTTGTGACTCACTCAAGCTATTAGATTTCACATCCGATAATTATAAGTAATTGTGACATTCTTGTACCAAAGATAAATAGTCTCATTATATATAATCCCTATTTTTATTAGTAATGTAATTGAAATTATATAATAGGAAACGTGGTTGGAAAACAAAACTCTCTTTTGATATTTTTTTATCTTTATTCAAACTTAGGTGTAAATATTTTATGGAGATTACACAATGAAACCATTTTTGGTATAAGGAGATGACGACCATTGTTGACCGATAGGTATGAAATTGGATGGTTAAGATGTGTCATTGACTTAATGCTAAGTCCAAAATATATTTCTCCAATATATTGTAACACATCCAATAGCTAAGATTGATTATTACCTCCTTATACCAAAAGCGAACGTTCTTATAGTATACATTCCCATATGTTATACACATATAGGCAAAAAAAAAGATTCTCTCATATTTTGACATTTATTCACTTCCTCGTAAACCTAGTCCATCATATCCAAATTTTAGATATTGTATTTTTAAAATATTTATTTTTACAAATACTATAATAATTTTCTATACGACAGGTTTCTACGAGTACCCGGACTAGCATGTACACATACATTCCCCTTCCAAAATCTATCTTAAAGATGGATTTTAGATCTAAGATCATTACTCTTTAACTATAGCAAATGACCTTGCGAGACCGTCTCACACCCATATGTGTAGGACCTCAAAGGATCACTATTAAATTTGGCACATATCTTTGAAAAAATCAAGTCCCACACCTATGCGATAACTTTTCTAGAGATCTGTACCAAATTTAATGGTGATCCTTTGGGCACTGCACATATGGGTGTGAGAGGGTCTCATAGGATCATTACTCTTTAACTATATTTAAATATATTTTATATATTGAGACTTGAAAAACCGTACCTAGACCGACATGACCCAAATAGTGTTCGGGCCAAGATTTGGACCCAAACTTGACCCGACTGATCCAATTTTTAAACCCATATCTATATCCGGACCAGGGTCTATCCCTCGAGTCCATTGCCACCCCTACTGGTTTTGGAATGCCCATCAAATAATCATTTGAGAGAGAGAGAGAGAAGATTTTTGGTTTTGGAGAGAGGAAGAGCTCTAGAGTGCCCACAATATCATTTATCTTTTTAAATCAACATGACAATTTGGTTAGAGAGAGAGACCACTCTATGGAATGGCCATACAAAGGAGCATACCACCATCACAATTTGTAGAGACGGAGGACCTGCATAACCAATTTATGAGGTGTTGCACTTTAGAGAGCGAGGTTAGTGTAGTGACGCGGCTTTTTAAAACCGCCACTCTTCCTCTCAAAAGGTTTCTTTCGATGCTCCAAAACTTTGAACCCGCGGTAGCCCGGATAGCTATTTAACTGCACAGAAAAAAGAGTGAACCGGTGAAAAAACACATGCAAAAATAGTGAACTAGTTAAAAACCGGTCCATATAAGTGAATTAACATTTTTATTATAGCAAAATGGCATTTTCATTGTAGCAAATGTTGTCTTACTGTAGTAAATTGTTGATTTTCTTCTAGACCCAGTTGATTTTTTATGTAATTAACATAATAGACACGGGGTGACCAATTCTTGGGTCGGACCAGACGATTCTATGCCGACCAGCCATTTTTTAAAACACTGTTTTGAATTGATCATCTTGACCTTAGTATTTGTAGACATAAAAACTTAGATTTCAGGCTCTAAAAATTAGTTGTATTTTAACACTTAAAACTGTGCATTTTCGAGAATTTAGAAATTGGGAGGATACGTACTACTTTCATGATTAAGGAGAGAACTATATATTCAGACCACTATAGGAGGGTTTTACGGAATCGAATCTGCATTTTTGTGACAGAGCTTTTCCGCAAAAACTCAAGCGAGTCAACTTGGACTTGCCTGAGTAACTCAGACTCGCCAACTTAGTGAGTCCCAATATCCCCGAGTTGGGTGCTCCAACTTGTGGATCTTAAAAAATATATAAAAAATCCAAAAAATAGGATATTTATTTGTATGATGTTTTTTCTATCATTTTGACAAAGATTGAAAAGTGTTTCAGCCATAAGTATTTTTTTTAGAGTTCCCCTTTTTTTTCTGGATTTTTTTGAACAAATTGATTTTTTTTCAAAATTCATTTTTCACTAATTTTTTAGCCTCCTTTTTTTTGGCGTTTTTTTAATTATTATTTTTAATTATTTATTTTTATTTGTTTAGCTTTTATAATAAGTTTTAGTTTTGGCCGGGCTCGGTCCAACTCAGACCGAGTAGGAGTTACTCAGCCGAGTCGTGTCTCAAACACCGGTTTACCTTTTACCTTACAACCCCTGCTGAGACAAACTGCATCCTACAATTAAATGAAAAACATATCGTCAGACCACCTAAAAAGCACACTTAGTTTGTAACATAATAATTTTACTTGTTAAATAAAGCAGCCACTTTAAAAATGTAATTTTACCATCTACTTTTGAAATTATTTAATGAAAATTACTTAAATAGCCTATGATTTGGATTTGTAATCGTGAAACAAAAGAAGTATAATTATTTTAATTTAAGTGATTGAAACTAAATCATGTAAAGAAAAGTATAGAATGACACCATTTGCCTTTGATACATGGCGGTCACAATTAATTTTGATCAATGGATGTGAAATTGAGCGGCTGCATTTATTACATTGATTAAGCTGAAACTTTAAAAGAAATTTTCTCTAATTTTGTAACACACCCAAACTATCAAATTTCACATTGGATGGTTGTAAGTAATTGTGACCACCCGTATCAAAGGTAAATGGTCTCATTGTATACAATCCCATAATGTAAATCTCTGTCATGTTCCAAGTTCTACATGCATAAATATTCTTTCCATTAGACTATCTGGTTCTATGTTTGGATCCCGGAATAAGATGATGCATTTACATTGCTTGGCTCAGCATCATGAGCCAATCAACAAAAACTATCCCTACTTATTCTACTTATTCTATGTTCCAAATGTGGAACATATATTTTCTATTAAATTTTATTTTTATTAAAATCTATTATCAAATGTTTGAAATCCAAAAACAAGTGAGACATTTTAGCACTTTGGCCCTAGTCATGATATATGCTATTTTACAAAAATATCTTTGTTTGTTAAAGATTTCATACTTGTATTCACCATAGTTGACATTCTCAATCCTTAAATTCTTAGATCCAAAACTCTAAGATGCATTTTGGAAGGGGGACGCATGTGAATATATAAGTCAATTTACTTGTAAATTTTATCCTTTGCCTATAAGGAGCAAGAATATAGTTTGCCCCTGCAAGAGTAACATATATGAGTCCAAACTTGTAATAGAACTTGAGAGATGGCTCCTTTAAATGTCTCATTGCACAAGCTATTCTTTATCAAAGGTCAAAGAGACAAGGGATATATATTATGAGGGCATATTCATTTTTTTCAGCCATTGAATGCGAAATCTAACATATTAAAATATATGACAGCTCCCGAGAAAATTTATTTCAATGCTCAATTATTGATATACTACCACCCATCTGATTTTCATTTTTAAAAGTTGACTATGATAATGATCTTTTTGTATAAAAAATAATGATCTCATCACATTAATTTGTAAGGGATAATTTTCATATTCATTTTTTGCAACCATTGAATGCGAAATCTAACATATGAAAATATATTACAGCTCCCGATAAAATTTATTTCAATGCTCAATTAATGAGATACCACCACCCATCTGATTTTCATTTCTAAAAGTTGACTATGATAATGATCTTTTTGTATAAAAAATAATGATCTCATCACATTAATTTGTAAGGGATAATTTTCATATAAATTTTTTTTTTATATACAAATTAGTTAAGTAGAGTTCAGTGGTCCCTCGACGATTACGCAGAGTCGCTATAATTTTAAATAAAGTGTTATATGGGGTCCCAAGAGTAGTGCCCAATAGCAAAGTTGGTTGTGAGGGATCTTTAAATATTGCACTGATCATAATTGGAGAGAGAGTATTTTTCTCATGGTGAAATATATCAAATCAAATAGAAGTATTTGGCATCTCATTCATTATATCCTTATCCAATTTGATCAAATTTTAGATGGCATGTCAAATGACACATCACTAAAGATTTTGAAATTAAAATATATTAAAGTACATTTATCGTGAAATGTAAGAGATTCTATTCAATGAGACCATTTTTTTTTTTTTACGAAGAGGTTATAAGTCTTAATCATTAAATGTCAAATTGAATGGCTTGAGATACATCATGAAGATCAAGAAAATATCTTTTGAATTTTGACTGTAGTCAATGACACTGTTACAACCACCTTCTTGAAATCTAATAGACAAAAATAATTGTGATCTCTCTGTAAAAAAAATTAATGGTCTATTTAAATATTTTTTTGAAATAGCAATTTATTTAGATATGATCTGATAAATTTCTCTTCAATATGCCATTTTTTTCAATACATTCATAAGTCTGAGAAATTTACTATAAAATCCAAGAGATTAATTATTTAATATTTCAATTTTTCTTTTAATTTAATTTTAAAAACCCTATCCAATGATACATAATCATGAGTTAGATAATAAATGGGTAAAAAGCTTGCTAGCCATTTAGATCACCAAAACTACATTTTACAGCAAAAAGCCACCCCTTCTCTCTAATGACAAACCCAAACAACCATACATTATCTCTTTCTAGGAATTTCACCCACAGTTTAGGGGGCACTAGCTCCCACTTTAACTAATCCATATCCTAAAAGAATTGGACAAGGACTTATTATTGGATTCCTCCATTCCATCATAATTTGGTATCTTCTTTATGGACCACATTCTTAAAATGACAAAAAGTGAAAACTCAACACCAAGTAGGCTTTTAAAAATTAGTTATGTGACATGTTGCCTATGCGGATGGATAAGGTTAAACTTGGTCTCGCTCAGCTTGAATAATTTAATTTTCCAATAATGAGTTGCCTAAAATAATCACTTCATTCACAAAATTGTGTTCTTTTATTTCATAGTTATTCAAGTTAATGAAAAAGAATTCAATTTGAAATTGATAGCGTTTCAGATTATTTAGTTTTATTTTCTATTAGATCTTGCCCAACCTGAATATTTTAGGTTTCAGTTACCTAATATAATCTTTGACACTATTCATCTATTAATTCTAGGGTACTAGGCCAAATGCAACAGGGATTCCAGCCAAAATATAAAATTACTATTTATTTATGTAGTTCAAGGACCAAAGAAATGCAAACAAACCACCCATTCTCTAGAAACATATCTTTGGGGGTCCATTAAAGGGAAGATGACAAGAGCCACCTTCCACTTCAAAGTTCTTCCTATTTTGAATGTACTGGTTCAAAGTCCCCTTATCTAGAAACATTTGGATCTGACCGCCCATAAATGGATCACCTTTCGAATTTTGTGGCCTGTGTTCAAACTTATCTTTTCTTTTTATTATCGTAATTAGTTGGGAAAATATTTTGATGATGGTGATTTTTTTTTTAATTTTTATGTTGGTTATTAGGATTACTAGAGTAAATATACAAAATTAAGGTTAAAAAAGATAGAAACGTTTCTATGTAGCACCACCAATATGTGCAACTGGAATTTGACGGCAAGGATAATAGGATGGCAACACGACTACTCAACAGTTTTTTTATTTTTAATTTTTACGTCTATAGATCATTTGAGCCCATAACTAGCTATTGTTTGTGAGGTATGAAACGAGATCAAATTCAAATTCGAAACAATGGATGTGTTGTAATCCAGTAATTCATGTTCGTTCCCCAATAACAATTAAATTTGGCCCAATCTTTTACTAAAACGATTGAGCCGAATAAAGAATAGGATCCCTATCTACATGCATCAATATTGAGAAAAGGCATAAATATTTAATATGTATGTTGCAACATCAAAAGAGAAATCTATTTTCTTCTCTTTTGTCTTTTAAGACTAATTCTAAGTAGCTCAATGCTTTTATTGTCTATTGTTTTAGCTATTTCAGCGGCTTGACCAGATACTCAAAATTCGAGATTATTCCATTTCCTAATCTTAATAATGTACTGCGGTCAAATATGATCATTTTCTTCTCGCGGCTTTTGTACTTTTTTTCATCATGTGGGAGTTAGATTAGTTCTTGTTTACTTATTTTTATTGATGTGGGGAGAAAAAAAATTGTATTCACCTACAAAATTCATTTTGTACACAGCAGGAGGTTCCATTTTTCTCTTAATAGGAGTTGTGGGTACTTTAATTTTTTTGTTGAGGTCTATCCGGTAGAGGTACTTAAATCGGATCCATAATCGATATTTAGGTTCCTGTCGTAAACCTATTTGGTTACTTCCAATCATGTAAATTCCCTATAAGTTCTAGAGATATTTTGTTATTGCTTTTTTTTTTTTTTTTGATGCAACCATGCAAAGAATGGGCACATTCCAACTTTTATGCCAAGATAATTAGTCGAAAATATATTAGCTAGATAGGACATTATGATTGAAATTATCCTAAATGTCTATTAGATGTGACAGGTAAGAATAAGGAACATAAGTGTTTTATATGCGGATGGCCCAACAAAAGGAGAAGCACTCACGGTAGGCTTTTAGCATGTAGGAGAAAAAGCGGGCTATCTTCTTCCTTCCCAAAAAGTAAAAAGCAAAAAATCACTCAAAAGAATAAAATTCTATTAAATTTTTTATCAAAACCACAAAAAGTATTATCGAAGGATTAATGATGGGAGAGAAGGAAAAATGAGAGAGTCGAGGCAACATGTGCTCCTCATTTGTAATTCTTTTACATTTTAATCTTGAAAAATTATTACACGAGACCACTTAATACTTCTACAAGAAAGTCACAATCATCCCTGACTATTGGATGAATATATGGTTAACGATGTGCTATTTTACATGCTCAAAATAGAAACTTCTCTCAAATTTTAGATTGGGGTCGATAATTTTGTAATAAAAACACAACAATGTGAGATAATTTTGAACTATTCACATCTAAAATTGAAAAACATAACAATGTAAGATTAATTTGGATTAATTTGCCCCTTAAATGATTATAATAATGTAAAGTTGGTTCCACGTCTTCCTTAAATTCATGTTTAGATAGGCTCTAGTGATAAGAAAAAAAGATAACATTAATGAACTAATCCACCTCAAAAATCAATACGATAATTAAATTAACCAATTTATCGACAAATCGCATATTCTAGGAAGATAATTTAGAACATAGTATTGCATTAAAAATACCCAAAATAAAACTAAATATTTTCATTAAAAACACATACTTTGGATTTGGAAATTAAAAAAATGTCAATTTTGTTATTTAGCTCGAGCCATTCAAGTTGAATCCGATACTTCTTCCGGTTACCAACTTAGGAATAAGATATTTCAATTAAAAATAGTTAGAATTCGTAGAGGAGAGAGAAGTAAATAGAACACAATATTTATGTGGTCCAGGGCGAAGCCTTACCAACTTTGGAATAAGATATTTAACTCGTGGAAGAGAGAGAAGTAAAGAGAACACAATATTTACGTTGTTCAGGGCGAAGCCTTACGTCTACGAAAAAACCCACCTAGCTACATCTTCCTTACTGGCTATATCTTTACTATTTTGGATAAATGTTTACATCAATAACTTCACTATTTTGGATAAATGTTTACATCAATAAGTTTCTATATATATATATAAGAAAATTACACAATTACATGACATATATATATATATATATAGATGACAATCACATAATTACATGAGATAAATATGGTAAGATAACTTTATAACCAAGTAATTGGGTCTCTATCTTCTAAATACCCAACATTATCAAGAGATAAATATGGTATGATAACTTGATACCCAACCTTATCAAGAGATAAATATGGTTAAATATGGTATGATAATTTGATGACCAATTAATTGGGTACCTAACATTATGAAGAGATAAATATGGTATGATAACTTGATGACCAAGTAACATAGTCAGCTAACCTTTTCAAGAAATAAATATTTGATCACTAAGTAACTGGGTCTCTATCTTCTAGATACCTAACATTATCAAGAGATAAATATGGTATAATAACTTGATGACCAAGTAACTGGGTTACCTAACCTTATCAAGAGATAAATATGGTATGATAACTTGATGACCAAGTAACTGGGTCACCTAACCTTATCAAGAGACTTATTAAAAGATAAATATGGTATAATAACTTGATGATCAAGTAACTGGGTCTCTATCTTCTAGATACCTAACTTATCAAATATGGTCTAATACCTGGATGACCAAGTAACTATCTTCTAGATACCTAACTTTATCAAATATGGTATAATACCTTGATGACCAAGTAACTGGGTCACCTAACCTTATCAAGAGATAAATATGGTATGAAAACTTGATGACCAAGTAACCTAGGTCTCTATCTTCTAGATACCTAACCTTATCAAATATGGTATAATAACTTGACCAAATAACTTAGGTCTTTATCTTCTAGATGCCTAACCTTATCAAATATGGTATAATAACTTGACCAAGTAATTGGCTCACTATCTTCTAGATACCTAACCTTAGATATCCATATCCTAACACTCCCCCTCAAACTCAACCTCAACCTCGACCTCGAGATGCTTTGTGTGATATATACATTCACAATGATGTATATATCAATATAAACCCGAGATATCCATATTCTAAAACTCAAGATGCTTTGACGCAAAGCATTTGGAGGTTGAACAATACTAAGTTGCCAAAAAAACGAGTAGTGATTAAATCCATGATAAATTTTACGAGTTACCATGGTATTCTAAGAAACAACCATGGTCTTCTAAGAAACAACATTTATTTGGGTCTCTATTTTCTTCTAGAGACTTTTTCTCTTTAGGGTCTTCCAAGAAAGAAGATTTATTGAGCTCTCTACTTTCTTCTAGAAACTTTCTCTCTAGGGTCTTTCTCTTTAAGGTCTTCCAATTCTAGGGTTTTTTTCTCTGAAGATCTTCTCTCTTAGAGGCTTTTTTTTTCTTTCTAAAGGCTTTCTCTCTCTAAAAGAAAATGATCTTTCTTTCTTTCTTCTTCGGAACATCTGGGATCGAATAATGAAAAACTCGATCATCACCCAGGATGGAGCAACGGAAAACGCCATCATCCAATAAGATCGAGTCATCCAATAAGATTGAGTAACAAAAAACTCAATCATCAAACAAGATCAAGTAACAAAAAACTTGATCATCATCCAGGATCAAGAAATTTGATAATCAAACAAGATGAGTAACAAAAAACTCCATCATCAAAAGAGATTAAGTAACGAAAAACTTGATCATCTCAAGCAACTATTGGGTCGTCATCGATGGCGGTGCTACTCCGTTTGAGCATAAGGCACACTCTCATCAATCACAACATGCACAATGTTGCCCATAACTTGGAGATCGCAATCAAGAGCACTTTTTTTTTTGGAAGGATTCTCAACCCTTGCGAGGCTTGCTTCCAAAGTTCACTTCGGTCAGATTCAAGGCACTACAATGCCTAGTATGGTCTTGGAACGATTTACCTTTGCCAAGAAAAATTGGGATTTGCATAACACTATTTTTGGAGGGCCTCGACAAAAGAAAGGCTTCAACTCATTCCACAATTATGAACGAACCCACATGGACCATGATCAAGAAAGAGACGATGCTCTGATATCATGTTAGAAATCGTGGAGGAGAGAGAAATAGAGAGAACATAATATTTACAGAGGAAAGAGAAGTAGAGATAACATAATATTACATAGAGGAGAGAGAAGTAGAGAGATCGTGGAGGAGAGAGAAGTAGAGAGAACATAATATTTATATAAAGGAGAGAGAAGTAGAGAGAACATAATATTACATAGAGGAGAGAGAAGTAGAGAGAGTATAGAGAACACAATATTTACGTAGTTCAAGCGATGTCCACAGATACAAGAGAGAGAAGTAGAGAGAACACAATATTTACGTGGTTCAAGCTAAGTCCACAGATACAAAACCCAACTGGCTACATCTTCATTCGTTTGGATAAATGTTTACATCAATAATTTTCCTTTATATATAGAGGATAATCACACAATTACATGAGATAAAGATAAAGATAGTATGATAACTAGATGACCAAGTAACTAGGTCTCTATCTTCTAAATACCTAACCGTATCAAAAGATAAATATGGTAGGATAACTTGATGACCAAGTAACTAGGTCTCTATTCTAGATACCTAACCTTACCAAGAAATATATACTGTCTCTATTCTAGATACCTAATCTTACCAAGAAATATATACCCATACATCCATAATGATGTATATCAATATGAACCCAAGATATCCATATCTTAACACTTCCCCTCAAACTCAAACTCTAAATGCTTTGTGTGACATATGCTCATATATCCATAATGATATATATCAATACGAACCCGAGATATCCATATCCTAACAAAAACATGTTTCAAGCTTGAAACCCAGAAGGAAGGGTTTATGTCCTTTGGCTTTAGCCATAATCAAAACGCCTCCGAAGTTTCTTTAGTTGCTAAATTCATTTACATGATAACTTCAGTTCAACAAACATGAAACCCTTTACCAAATTATAATCATTTTAGAGCAAATTAGTCCCAAGTTTTAATGCTCAACATAAATTGATGGCAGATAACAGGTTTCACACACATGATATTGCAGGCCATTAAGTTGAAACAGTCCAATTGTCCAAGGGATAGAGAGGCCTGTGCAATGTTCCAATGAACTTTTCAAGATCACGGCAAACTTTTTTTATTTTCCATATAATGGCTCAAAAATATAGATTGCCATGCTTCTCACTCTGATCTGGGTCAAGAACCAAACACCTCCACATAGCAAATAGGGCAAGCCTGTCAAAAGTACATGGCAAAAGTAAGTTAGAGTATGACTATAGAGAGAGAGAGAGGCCACACTTAATCCATACCTATTCAAAGTGTTAGGAGATCTAACACATGTTATGGGCAACAATAGGGCTGAGAATGGATCGGATAGGGTCCGGATCCATTGGGACCCTGATTTGATCTAAAAAGTATACATGGGATCTAGCTTTGGCCTGATCGGATCCAAAATATTTGGATCTAGATTCAGATCCGGATTTGAAAGTATCCATGGGACCTGGATACATATCCAGACACAATGGGATCCAAAAAATTATTTATATAGTATTTTTATATCTATAAAATAATATATAACAACAAAATACTATATAATATATATGTATAAATAAAATCATATATAATATTTTAATAACTGGGTCAGATCCATCCATACTCTGATTTGATCCGAATTAGTATTTGGATCCAAATTTTTGATCCAGATCTGACGTCGAGAGAGAGGGAGAGAGAGGACACCCAATTAATTCATAAGTTATTTCCACATATCTAAATGGCTAACCATGTGTAGTTCAGATTGTTTGTGGTGCATGCAAGCATAAAGGTATGCTGAGATCACTTGTTTTGGAGAGCAATGCTTGAAAATTTGTTACATGGGTACTAAGAAATTGTAAAATAGGACAAGTCCTTACTGTAATTTCCTCCAATATGTAGACTCTACAACCAATCTTGAATGAAAACTGTGGTTCAATGTAGTTATGGCATTTGTAAAACACAATTGGTATTCCAGGTCTTTTTCAGACAAGTTCTTCACATGCCCATAAGACCGGGTTCTGGCCGGGCCAAACCAGGTCTCGAGCATGAACCGAATTTTTTGGCTGACCCAGACTTGGCGGGGCCTGAAAATTAGCATCAAGCAATGGCCCGGCTCATGCCCTGACTACGTCAATGAAGCCATGCCTACGGCCTGGCCCAGCCCGGATGTAAATCCGGCCACATTGGGACGGGCTCGAGTCCGCTAATAGCGGAAAGGGAACTTTCAAATTTTCATTTGAAAGGAAAAATTCTCTCTCACAAACTCTCTAGCACATACACAGAAATGCTCCATTGCTGTACCAAAATAAAAAGTTTTTTCCTTTCCCTCTAATATTCAATGCTATTTTTGAGCTGGAGTGTATAGACAACATTTGGGGTGCTATGACAATAGTATATGGACTATGGATATAAGATTGTATTTTATAACAATCATAAAAAGGCTTTAGACCGTAATTTTTATAAATTATAAAGATTTTATAGCCTATAGATAATAGAATGTGGACTATATAAAGTTATAGTATGGGCTACAAACAATATAGTCTATGGACTAATTCAAGTTTTTGTTGGGCTCAGGCTCGGCCCGGCCCCAAAATTATTCAGGTTTAGTACGCCTGGCCTGATGGCCAAGAGCGCGGACCAAATCCTGCCCGAAACCAGGCCTGGCCCGTTTGACGCCGAATATCCCCACATAGAAAATTAAACATGGTGGGTTAAACAGGCTTTTGCAATTTCAATAATTGAACTCAAAAGAGAAATAAGCTTCCCCAAAATTATTCAGGTTTAGTACGTCTGACCTGATGGCCAAAAGCGTGGACCAAATCCTGCCTGAAGCCAGGACCGCCCAGCCAGCCTAGGCCGTTTGGCAGCCGTACATGCCCACATAGAAAATTAAACAAGGTTGGGTTAAACAGGTTTTTGCAATTTCGATAATTGAACTCAAAAGTGAAATAAGCTTCCCCAATATAAAGGATTGGTCACTAATTGGAAAATAATGTGATTAATGAAAACGGATGGCAACAAATCATGTTTTACAGGGGTAAGAAACTCAGCTTGCAGCAGATCTGTTCAGGTGTCTGTGTAATATTGGATGTAATTTATTTGCAAAGTAATTTGGGGATTTCTAAGGAACATGAGAAAGATTCATTCTGGGTATTTTTTAAGGGGATCATCTACAAAGAGTCTATTTATCTTTTGTATATGAATGTCACAATCATTCTTGTCCCTTTAGTTTCAAAATGGGTGGTTGTAAGAGTGTCATTGACTAGACACAAAGTTCCAAAAAAAAACATTCTCAGACTTCGTGACTCACCCAAGCCATCCAATTTGACATCTAATGAGTGAGAATGATTGTAACCCCACACAAAAGATAAATGGTCTTTTTGTAGACAATCCCTTTTTTAAGTGATTTCATGCCTATGCCGTGTTTGGATGGATCACTAAATGGGAACTCCACTATTTTTGCTGCACACTAGTGCAGGAATTCCAACTTAGTTTTTCATTTTGGAACCTGCCTATGTATAAATGCTGCAAATAACGGCTAAATAAAAGTAGCAGTAGCAAAAAAAATAGATTTTTTTTTAAAAAACATTTGTAGGTATTCTGGTAAACTAGAATACTTCTGAAGTAGAATACTTCTAAAGGGTCCACCCAAACTTGCCCTTGAGGCATTTGTTAACTTGTGCCATGTTAACAAAGCCCAATGTGCGGCAACATAACATGGTCTCACCTGACAATCCCAATGCTTTAGCTTAGAGATTCATAAAACCTCAGCTAAAAGAATGTCCGCTATGGAAAAAAAAATAAAAAAGTTAAATAATTTTAAAAAATAAAGAAAAAAGAAAACTGCCACCCCTTTCAGACCCTACTTGTGCAACACATGGGCTTCCAGTTCATGTGCACAAGGATGCCAACAAGGACTAGGGATGAAGAAGCATCGTTTTGTCAATTCATAAGTACATGTGATGGTGTTGTAATTCTTTAAAATCTCAAATATATGTGCTAGTGTTCTAATTATTTAGAACCCAAGGTACTTTTATTATTGGGAAAGTATACAATAAGACATTTTACCTTTGGCACAGAATGGTCACAAATAGCCCTAAACATCAGATGTAAAATAAGGCAACTAATTCTGTACCATTATCCATGATCAAAGGCTGAGAAGATTTTTGTGGAGAAATGACACGCCCCAGTCGCCTGATTTCACTATCAGACGCCTTGTGTGCTTGTGACCTTTTTGTCCAAAGGTAATGGTGTCACTGTATACAATACCTAATTAATTTGTTTCAGAACCAGGGCTATTGGGGTTCTTATCTCTTATGATAAGAAAGAAAATTGAAACAACAAGAGTTACCTTGTTCTCTTTCAACCAGCGTGTGACACATTCTGAGTGATAGTGATGCTGACAAGGCAAAGTGATCAATCGGTCACCCTTTTTGTACTCCATATGGCATATTACGCACCTTTAGAAGTATAATACAAGATTATGAAAAACGCAGGAATATGAAAGGTAATAAGAACATGAAAGATAATAAGAGTAGGGAGACTGTTGTCTTTCATATGCAAAGGTCACAGACACCCCAAGCCTCAGATGTAAAATCAGATAGCTCAGGTGTATCATTTCTCTGCACAAAGTTCGAGGAAAATTTTGACTTCAAGCACAGACAAGGTACACTCCCAACCACCCGATTTCACATTTGATGGTTCAGGTGATTGTGACCTTTTCATACTAAAGGTTAACAGTCTTTTTGTATACTTTGTCATGAGTGAACATTATAGTTTAATTATAGAAACTACCAATCATATATTTCCAAAAGAACAGGTAAACCAATTAGTATGACAACAGCATGATACAATGGCAACCACAGAAAGCATTTTTTGAAAGAAGGAGATATCATTATTGGCTTAACTGGTTACTTGTTGACCATTGCTACCCTATATCCAAGGTTCAACTCCCAAGCTTACCATCTCAAAGAAGGAAGAAAACTTATTTTTACCTTAAATAAGAGGTCTCACCTTTACTTTGTCATAGGAATTGGAAAAATTAGGGGTGCTTCTATATGTTGGGAATTCATTAATGATGTTCGTGCACTGAAATTATGAGCTAATGTTCCTCAAGTGTCGCTACACATCCTCATTAGCAAGAGTGAAGTCCACAGAGTTACCAAAGAGAAAAGGCAAAATTGTTCCAACCATATTATTTTCCAAACAGATTTTCGGATCAGTCATAACCTCAAAACATTTCATTTCAAGATTACCTACAATCACCACCAATTCTGTTTTCTTCAACAACTGTCAGATTAGTCATAATGAACTATAGGTGAGTTTCGATGGACTGAGTGGGTATCTTCTTCTTTACAATGAATTGAAAACAAAGGGAAAACAGGTGTTTAGAGGTGTTTTTCAAATAAATGGGGATTGAAAGTGGAGAGGAACAAACACCCTATAAAAGTGTTTCACGACAAGTGCATTACAAATATAGATGGTAACCTAGCATACCATTCTTTATAAAAAGTAAAATTCCAACAATGATATCCCTACTCAATTCTCCGGAACCATGAGAAATTTAAAATCTCTGAAGTAAATGCCATTGAATATTCAATATGCAAGTGTATCTTACGGGTCGTGATTGTTATTCTTTGAGAAAAACCCCCCATGTTTATACTTTGAAGTTGGAAGGAAGGAAATTAGCTCATCAGATAGTCCTCGACTTTGGGTGCCAATAGCCTCTCCCAATGAAACCAATTCCTGCCACGAATAAAAGGTTAATCATGTAGACTGTAAAATATCAAAGAATTTCTCTCTGATTCAACAAAACATTGGAGGACAGGAATAAATGGGTTTGGCTGTCCAACAAACACTTAAAATGGTGATGTATTAAATAAAGCTTGTCATACGTTAAAGAAAATTAACATTCAATGGTAATTGTTGTGATGGGATGTGATAGACCATTAAACTCTGCTTTTGGTTGCAATAAATTATCGCTGTACTTTTTATGTCAATATATACTTGCAAAAAACCATTAAAATCAGTTGACTTTAATTTGCAGAAAATGTCCATGGTTTGTAAACCGAATTCACAATCTGGTTACCGTATTAAGGTGATCCTATCATTGATTTCAGTGTGCATACCGTGAACCAAGTGACTGTATTCACAATGTACTAATTAAAAATAAAAATATAAGATGATGGTTCTGATAAACAATGAATGGAGATGATTAGGAGAACCTATGAAGCATAACCAAATAGAGATCCTACAGAAACAAGCTTGAGTATAAATGGAACTGGGAAGAGCAATGAGAAGTTCACTTTCATGATATTTTGCAACAGATGACAACCTTACATAATCGCTTCCCCACATGGCAGATTTGATAGCATCAGAATTCAAAATGAAGATCATAAGAGATGAGTAACATAGATGTATTGGGACTTATGAAAGAATATGGCTTCTAGGACTATGTCATTTTAAAAACAGCGAATCTGAACCAGAAAGGAAAAATGGAGAGGATCATGCGATGATTGGAAACAGAAGTTTTGAGACCAAATGAAAAAACCAGATGCTTTCTTCAGTAACTGACCAGAACAACTGAGAGTTTCCTTGTAAGAAATGCAAAAAGTTGCATTCTAGGAAATCAATCACATGATCTACTGAGATGGTCAACCTGCAACTTGATCTAGAAGAGGAAATTACGAGAACTTAATGATTCTTGTGGGGAAAACAAATCTAACATTCATTCCAGGACTAAGAGAAAATAGAATAGACCTTCTGGTTTTATTTGATGAACGTGTGTTAAAAATTTAACCCAATTCTCAGATATGATTGACATTATTCCTCCTCTAGATAAAATAAAGGGATATATAACTGAATCAAAGAAAGAAACTTCCTCTATGTCGACGACATATACAAGATGCTCCAACACAAAGTGTATGTTGTCAACCAAAAAGTAGGAGGTCTTCCTCAAAACTATCACCATCAAACACTACTTAAGACAGTTCACTTCACTAGGTAATGGCAATTTATGCCTTAAGAAAAAAAAAAAATCATTACTTTCAGTGATCTGAAAAGGTAACTGTTGCTATCTCTCTGTAAAGAAAAATTTTCAGAACTACCCCTTTTTTGCACGCTTATGGCATTTCTTAAGTAAAGCTTCCCAATTCATGGTGCCACAACACAATTTAAATATCCATGCTCTAGTTTTCTAATATGTCTTAATAAATATTCCAAATAGTGGACCCAATAAATGTCTATGATCGAACAAATTTATACCTGAAAAGGAAAACTGTTTCATAATTAGAACTATACTTTTCTTTACACTATAGTTGACCAATGAGAATGTAATCAACAACAAAGAGCATTGCAGGAATAAGCATTATCCTTCACTTACTCTCTTCGTGAATATGGAAATTTTTATCAAGAATACATTAGAACAGGTTAATACCGAGTAACAGAGGGAAAAATTTTCAAGCATTCACCTCGTAAGACATATTATCTGGGTCAACATCATCTTGTCTCACTGCCTACAATAAGCCAAGAAAAAAGCGTTCTTAAGTGGAGCATCTGAGGCAAATAAAACAACACATATATGTTTAAGAAGAAGCACAATGAATAACCAACTCAAAACTTCACAAAATTACCAGGGCATTTGTTTCCTCAGCATTAGGTTCCACAGTGGCTACACAAAAACAAGAAGAATTTTTTTTTTAACCAAATAAAATCTCAAAAGCAAAAATAATAGAAGGACCACTAAAGGGGAAGTATCAAAACAGTTTGAAATCTCACCCTAAATCGGTCTTCTTTCTAAATAACCATTTCCCCAGGTCCGTCATAAAAAATACCAGATAAATTATGGTAAAACATGTTAAATGGGCCAGGGTGACATGATAATTAGAACCAAGTAAATCAATGTATGCGCATCCAGGAATCGTCTTGTTAAAAAGAAGTCGTGTACTGGGGGATCTAGGGATGGATAAGGATACTAATGTATGAATGGCTCACAACATACTTTATTTGTAATAGATAAGAACAAGAATGGTGCTAAGTTCTATTTATCTTTTACATTGATAGTATAATAATAATTTCTATATCAAAACAGTTCAACATGCTATGATGGGAGAAAATAAGTAAAGAAAACAAGAGAAGAAATTAGAAGCTCAAGATCACTAGACAAAGGCAACGAAAGTGACATAACGAGACGTTTATCCAGTATGTCATAAATTCATTCAACTTTCACTAGAAGGAAGAATTCAATCCCCATAAATCTGAACTGAAAAGATCAAGGTTTTAAAAAACAGATCGGTGACCCGGATTATCCATCCAAATCTATCTCATGTTTGAGTGTTTGTTGTCTATTAAATTCAATTCATAGTCAACAATTCATCTTCCCTATCTCAGTTATCTAAATGGATAAAGAAATATGTGCTAATAGAAGCACAATTTGCCATTGAAATTATTTCTCATGCCATCTAAATCAATTCAAAAATTTCAAAATATATAAAAAATACATTCCTGTGATGTTTTCAAAATAGGTGCACAATTTTTTTATAGTATCTAAAATGAAATCTATAAGATCACAGTTCAACTACCACTTCCATCATTATATACTTAATCACAAAGGCCTTCGAGAGAAAGACATGTGATAAGTTGAGTTAAAATGTCTAAACTTGTTTCTTGTGAGAGACAGAGAGAGGGAGGTGGTATTTGTTTGGGGTTGTTAGGACAATCATCAAGGGAAAAATACTAACTGAACCATGAAACATGGATAACGCTATATATCTTAGCACTACATCCTCTTTTCTTTTTATCTAATAATCAATTTTTTATATACACTGTATATCAACCAACACCAATCTCTCTCTCGTTACGTCTCTCTCTCTCTCTCTCTC
>NW_006500346.1:1452615-1470283 GCF_000471905.2 Amborella trichopoda | reverse complement strand
GTAGTAACGTACTACTATATACTTACGTACTACTACTACTCTTCTTTCTTTTACTTACTTATATACTTATTTATTATACTACTTATATACACACACACTCTCTCTCTCGTCGTCTCTCTCTCTCTCTCTCTCTCTCTCTCTCTCTCTCTCTCTCTCTCTCTTATTGGCCTGATGCAATAAGAAAGAAATATACCCAACGCTTCCAATTGGGTGGCTACGCAATAAGTAGTAGAAATGCCCACTCTAAAAGTTACAGAAAAGCCTTAGGCCTTATTCTTTTCACCTTAGTATACTATTTTAGTAATATTAGGCAATTTAACCAAAACATGAAGTATATTTTTTATTGTACTTGTACATAACTTTTTGCAACGTATTTTCCAATAAGCTACAAGCAATATCGATAATCAATTGTAGATAATAGAGGTATTCTCACTCAAGCTCTAAGAGAGAGAAAGTTTGTGTCATGTATATTAGTCCCAGATCAGCTATTGCGAAAGGGTGGGGGGGCTAGTGCTATAAAAGGGGGTGAGGTGAGGGCAATGGGGGATTGTGAGCTCAAGAGCACATGGGTGAATAGCACCTCAATGAGGAGTGAGGGCCATCCCTATTAAATGGAGGCCTTGAAGTTATAAAACATAATTTATGAAATTAAAAAAAAGACAAAATATAAAAGGAGGTTGGGCCCACATCACCAATCCTTAAATAGAAAAGATATCAAATTTAAAAAGAAAAATAGTTTAAAGTTTTAAAAAAATATTTAAAATATACATGGGATTGGTAGGCCGGTTCACCAACCAAACCGGCCCAATTCACTAATAGAATTGGCAGCTGGGGGGAACCGAGAGGTATCTTGGTAAATGGATCCGCCTTACTGAATCCAATCCGAATTAGGAGATTCTGATTCGGATCGGCGATTTATGAAACCTTGGAAAAGATAATTATTTAGGGATTATGCTTTCTAAGAGTAATTTGAACAATTTAATTTCAAAAAAATAATTTGATTTAGTTCAATCCAATGTCAAATTTGCTTCGGAGTCTTCTTCGGTTTGGTGAGAAAAATGATGAAATTCGATGCTTCGGCCAATTCAGGGGAAGACTTTGGACTTTTTTTTAAAATTTAATATAAATAAACTAGATATTTATATATAAAATATATACAAATAATGAAAAAAATTTAAAATAAAAATATTAAAAAATAAAAATAAAAAAAATAACTTTTATATAGCTATTTCTTTGCTGACCGAAGCAAACCCGAAGCATATCAGAAGCAGACCCGGATTTGACCGAAGCAGCCCGCTTCCGAATCTGACCGAAGCAGCAGCACCATGCTTCGCTTCATTTCGGTTTATGCCTAAAATCTGAAGGCTTCGGCCCCTTCACCCGAAGCGAAGAGAATTTCATAACATCGGTTCAATCCTTGTAGAAAAAAAAGGGTGTTGTAAAGGGCATTTGGAGGATAGGAGTGGAACAAAAACCCACATAAATGTTAACTAAGTTACAACAAGAGCAAATGGAGGAAATTCCTTACCATGTGAAAAAGTAGACAAAAGATAAATATGAATGAAAATAAAAAAAAGATTCATGTGAAAGAAAGGACAAAGGTTTGGAGAAAAGAATCCAAGAGATGAAGGGACTCATTAGAAGTAAAAGATAATCTACAACTTCAAAAAGATAAATCTGATTTTCGAACCTCTGTGGTCTTATGGAGATAGTGACAGGGAGCCCTAAAACTCCATAAGTGAATCAACCATCCATAATGCAGATTAAGTGTCAGAGAGGATCACTTAACATGACAATAAGTAGAAACTGAGGAAAAATCTGAATTTTCACAAGGGAGGTAAATGACCCAATACAAAATCCTATCAATGGAATTGCAGAATAAGCATACAATAATGAACAAGAATCTAAAATACTTTTATGAGTAATAGAAAAGTATATTGTACATACTGAAACATTGGCACATTCAAATTTCCCAAGACATAACATAGTGCATCTTATTTTTGGGTAGATTAAACGGGTCCCCTACCCATGGTAGGAATAGAACTCAGGATGTCATGTTGTGGCATATATAACTATAAAAAATACATTGTTACCTAAATGAGTTCCAACAGTCTCATTCAAGGAAGTGTCAATAAGTTGATCCTCCAACTCCAACTCCAGCAAAGACCTAGCCAATGCTTCATCAATCGCTAACTGAAGCTCATCATTTTTGACCTGCAAATCTTTGTCCTCTGAACTTCTGCTCCCACCACTACTCTGGTCAGGGTTGGGATGAGCACCATTACTCATAGAAGCGACATTCTCATTATTCCTAGAACTCGTTTGAATCAATACTTCCTGTACAAAATCACTACTTCTTTTAAGGCTTATCTGTAAGCATAGAATCTGAGAATGCTAAAACAAAAAATGATGTAGACTCTCCCATACAATAAAAATCATGCAGAACAGGCTAAGGCTAACCTCTAAGCATAGAACCTAAGACTGCTGAACAACAAGAATGATCTAAACTCTCCCAAACAATAGAAACCGCATGAGCAGGTTGAAGTCTCACACAGAGTCTAGAAATACTTAAAAAAAATGTGAACTCTCCCATGTAAATAATTATATAAAAAGAGAAAGAAAAATCACAACAAGCAAGGCATAATGCTGAACATAGAATTTAAGACTACTAAAAAAGAAAAAGATACATAGACTCTCCCATGTAATTGAATGTGATACAAGCATACTATTGAAATGACAAAGCTTCATCAGTATCCACTTCTAACAAGCCAAATTATTATGGAACCGACAAACGAAGGGAATAATTTCTAAATCGTAACGAATTGGCATTAATAGAAAATATCACTTTCCAACGTCAACGTTGTGCAAGACCAGAAACAAACTAAAACTCAATGACAAAATACAAATAAATCTTCCTATTCTTATGGGTAAGCAAAATATAATCAAGAGTAGTCATCCCCAAAGCGGCCATTTACGAGGACGAAACAATTCACTTTAATGAAAAGTTCTGTCAAAATAAAAATTACTGTGAATTTGGACAGTGGGGAAAAGCCATGTAACTTCTATCATATTTCCAGCTAACTTGACTGTTTTTTTTTATCATACATGTTTTCAAAGTATCAAACATGAATACACAGACCATCTAGACATATTTCCTTGAATTTTAGATAAGTTATATAAAAGTCGCATAAATTTACTTGAGATCATCCAAAAATTTATAAATTTTATTATAGAATGGGATAACTCTACAAAAAGATATTCATGGCCAACCTGATTTTGGAGAATCTCAGAAAGAGCCAGATCAATGTGAATATGGTTGTCGCTTCCAAATAAAGAACCAAAATTGTCTTCAATCACACCACGAGGTCCTGCATTCATATAATGCACATCTACCTGGGGCTTCTCTGCCATCCTGATTCCTTTCCTTAGGAGACTAAGCTGATCTTCTCTAACTAAACTTTCAAATCTATCGTTTCTCACTCGAAAAGCCTCAACCTTTGTACTGCTCAATCCAGAATGCTGCTACACCAATTCATGGTAGAATTGTCCAAAATCAAGCAGGGAAACAAAACAATGCATTGCAACCAAATAGAGAAGAAATCTGACACAAATTTTTATTTTTATTTTTTTTTATTTATTTTTTGGGGTGGGTAAGCCAGGAATCAAGCTACAATGGAATTAGGCACCATTATATCAAAATCAAGTTTAGCCCAGGCACTGATTTTCACTTAAATCTCTTCAGTCCATGGTTTTTACCACAATCTATCAGTAACCCAACAGAGAAACAACAAAATCTAGTTCATTTTCACTGAAATCTCTTCCATCCATGGCTTTTACCCCAATCTATTGATGACCCAAGAGAGAAACAAAAAAACAAAATAAAATAAAATAAAATAAAATAAACTGGGTTTTGCCCCTATTAAGGAAAAAAAAGGTTGATACTTCTTCAAATGCAGGTCAACAAAGTCAATGTAATAAATACCAAATTCTCTTACAAAAGATCAACTGTAACTCTGTGAAGAGGAAGGAAAACCGCAATCTCCTAGATATCTGAGAACTATGCAGCTTCTGATACCCAAACAAAGGAAAATAACATGAAACCCAAGCCCACTTCAGATTCCTTACAAGAAAAAACCTGGGTTTTGTCCTCTCTCTCGAATTAGCCACGAGTGAATATACCCACCTTTATACAGTACCCAGTGATCTTTGTACCAGGGCTTGCAGTCTCTGAGCCAGTCCCCAATGCATCATTGCTAAAAAGAATGTGAATTGTATATCCGCAATTGAAATCATTGATTGTTGCAGGTTTGTTGGGGTTGTTTTTGCTGGTCCAGTGAAGCAGATTAACCACACTTTGTCGTATGCTGGTCGGGCGTGGATTCTATTGAATAAAACTTCCTATAATACCCTTAGATTCCATTGAAAACCCAAAAAAAATAAATGTTTTTTTCTGTCCATGATTAAAGGAATAAGTTTATATAAGGGCACGTACCTAAACAATCAAAGGCGTACCTTAAAAATTCATCAGAAGAGGACACTTCTTATGACTCTTTTCGTTCAGTTTTTTATAACGTTTCAGTACCAAGAGGTGGTTGTAAAATAGAACCGGAACAACTAATCTGATATGGATTCGAAGCGGTTTAACAGACCTAATCAATAAACTAGCTGAATCAACCGCTTTAGTCGGGTGGTTAAAAAAATGTTGAAAAAAATAGAAAAAGATACAAAAATGAATATATTAAAATATGAAAAACATATAAAAAATGCTTAAAACAAATCACATTCAAATGAATTTGAAAATTCATGAAAAAAATAGATTTCAACGAATCGATTTGTGCCTAAGGATATTTTTTATTTTTTAATAAATATTAGAAAATATAAAAGTGAGTATTAATAATCAAAAAAATTTCTTAATATTTACTATAATGTAAAAAATATTAAAAAATGCATTACAAAACAAATTTTTTATTTTTGGAAATTTATATACATTTTTTTTTTTTTAAGTACCGGCTGATCACCAAAACCGTTCAAAACTTAAACCAATTTATTCGGGCGGTTAATAGTTAGATCGCCCAGTTTTGCGAATACTAGTACCCGGTAATTCATTCTGACGAGACATCTTACGATGTCATGGTGCGCACATTCCTATAGCCATACTTCTGGCTCTCGGGAGTCCCTTTGTAGGATACTTGGCCAAAGTATGACCCATTAGCCCAAAAGTAAGTACTGGCCAAGTCTACAAAACGAGCATGAATTGGGTGAACAAGAATTGGGGACAGGATGCGGGTGAAATTTCTCCCCAATGGTTGAGATGTTCAGTCGACTCCACCCCTTTTTGTTGGGTCTGGACCCCTACGACTGAGTAGAAAAGGCAGGAGGAAAGAGGTCCCGGTGAGCTAAAGTCAACAAGTGTTTGTTTCAATTCTCAAAATTCCTCAAATCGATCATCTCAACCTTAAGAAGTATGGACAAGACAAAAAATAGATTTTAAATTCTGAAAATAGCACATCTTGTGATGCATTGTTTGGCTGTCAATTTTTAAGATTTTCATGTATTAATAGATCTATTTGATGTATAGTAATTTTTTAAGTTTTATATTTTATAATTAGAGATGAAAATAAATTTTCAAGCTATCACAACGATTTTTAGTATTGCAACAATATCTTTCGATACTATTTAAAGGTGCATCTTACTTTGATGGCTTAGGGCAGCGGCCTTATAAATCCCACCGATAACAAAATTACTCACTGGTCATTTATATTTCCTCAAGGACAATCTCATTTTAGTGATTTCCTGGATAGCACTTTTGTCTTATTTGAAAGTTACATTTCCAACCATTTTTAGGCCATTATTCAAACTTACAGAAAAGGTTGATGAATAGGATGACTTGAAAATCCGTCTTTATTCCATTTCAAAAATTGTACAGATTGGTTATATCTATAGACATCAGAAATCTTGACAATAAACTATTCAAATAATTTGTTTGAAAATGCATTATTTCGAGGACTTTGAGATTCTTGTTTTTTTGCATTCATATATCTCGACTTCGGGATAATCAATTAGAGGATTTTTTAGGGAGCAATCTTTTTTAAAGGATTTTTTTACAAGTTCAATAATATAAGGTTGATATCTTATATGAACTTTCTCTTTCTACAAAAGAAAAAAATTTATATAAAGCATCAATCTTACAATATACAAGTAAGGTGCACCTTAAAAACCCATCGATAAAAGTTGTTACAACACAAAATAACCTTCAAATTGATCATCTCACACTCAAGATGTATGGATATAAAGAAAAATAGCTTCCAAATACATTATTTGGACTATCCATTTTCATGATTTTAAAGCGTTGATGGATCTGCTTGATCAACAATGATTTTACAGCAAATTTAATAATAGTGACGAAATAGATTTTTATACCAGCATAAGAATTTTTTGGCACCTAAATTCATCTATCAATAGAATTTGGTGCACCTTGCTTTGATTATATAAGGCCGAGAGCCTATGTAAAGATAATCAAGCAGGTATACTTGATAGTTTAAGGCACACATATACTCCCTTAGTCAAAAGAGTTTCTTGAAAATATTTTTTCAATCTGCAATTCTAAGAACCCCTAAAAATCACTGGATGATTATTTTCAAAAAATTATTTTAAATTTTTTGACACTTAGATCTAGCCCTTTAAAAATTACAGAGTCTATGTTCAATCTTGAAACACTATATTTTTATAGTATGTAAAGAGTTCAATTCATTATTTTTATTTTTAGTTTTACTAATATTAATCTATGAGTTGAAGAAGTTACATCCCCAAAATTTAGAATCCTAAAAGAATAAGTGAACGGTATACTCCTACAGTAGTATAAAACCTTTTGGTTAATCTTCAGTCACTAGTGGGAAAGAAAGCATTTTTAGAAGCCCTCTCTCTCTCTATCTAGAATGAACATTTTATTAACTTCCAAGAAATAGGACAAAAGGAGAAGAAGAAAAAAAAAAGACATAATTAGACAAAGTTAGTGATCACCAACGAGTCACAGTGAACACCACTCTTGGCAAGAGAATCTGCCTCGGTGTTGGATTCTCTGAAAATGTGGTGCATCACAACAAATTGAAATAGTAATAGCTCTCTAATCTATATAAATAATAATGTTAACCTTCATGGGAACCTATCTTCCCCTTGCCCGAAGCTATAATATTTGCATAGTTCCCCTCAACAATTTTACCACTCATGGTAACCTCTCTCTCTATGGTACATTGACATGGTAACCTGTGATTGTCCCTTGCCCTTCTACTAGGAGCATATCATATATTCACTCTCTTGGGTAAAACTCTATTTAGGAATATTTTAAGAATATGAAATTTGGGGATATAACCTCCTGTATTGAGAGACCAACTAAAAAAACTGTAAACAAGCTAAATATTCCCATAGAACATAACATACTAAGATTGGACAAAAATAATCTAATTTTAAGATGTTTAGGAAATAAAAAGTTGTTTTTTTCCTAGAAACTACTAATCTACTGCCCTCCCTTAATGTGGATCGAAACGATTTAATTGAAAAAATTAATTTCTAAGTCTTTTTCCTAAGAAATATCGTGTGCAGTGTGATCCCGCAAGAGCATGCTATAAGCACACTACTCCCATTTACTGTTTTGGTAATGATCCTTATACTACCTCTAAGAGAGGCTCTCTTAGGAATTATTAAATATGAGGGAAAATTATCAAAATATCAATAAGAGTGGTGCTATTTAGTATTTTATTCATTTACAACTATTCTTATGCTTTTATTGGTATTTTGAAATTAAATCAAAAAATATGTGTAAAGCGATAAATAGTATGCCTTTTTTTTATCAAACCACAAGAAAAGCTTTGTAAAGTTATCTTGTATTGATAACACTCGTACATAATTATCAATATCAAACCGGACAGGTGGTCCAACCAGTTGAGCTATTTATCAATGTTTTAGCTAGTCTAGTCTAAAATAAAATCTAAATTTTGTAAAAAAACCGATTTTTTATCGATTTTTGCTAGTCCGGTCGCCTGGTTTCCACGGGTTCAACCGTCTAAACAAAGTGAGCATTTTTTTTAATACAATACATATTTCAAATAATTATTTATATTTTTAATATTTTAAAAATTAATCAAACCAATTTAATTAATAGTCAACCGATTTTAAATGCACCACTCACCGATTCAATTACAGCTTATGATCGTAGCGTTGATTTCGTATTGCCCATAATAATCTCAATAGCACCATGAAAAAGGGCAAATAATCTCCAAGGTTCCAATTTTTCACGGGGCCCCCACAATTTTTAGGGTTTTCAATGAGATCGTCGTTTCCTTTTCAGAGCGCGTGAGAAGTAATGGAAGTTTTAACCCGAATCAACTTTTGGTTATATGGGGGACCTACACACAAACTTTACATTGACTTATTTCACCTGTGATTATTATATTTTATCTGTCTTTTTCACCTGGTTATTATTATGTTTTTATAAGTCTTTTTCACCGACCATTCTTATTTGCTCTATTGTGATTTGCCTGAATGAAACATATGTGGGCTAAAATTAATCATTTTGGGCCATAATTTGATTTTTTATGTTTGGGTAAGGATCATATAAGGTTGTAATTGTATTAGTGATAAGAAGGATGATGTGATTTACATCATTAGTTTTAGTATTTTAGTTGGGCAGTTGGTGGATGAGGACTTTAAGCTTTTTTTTTTTAGTCCGTTTCAATCCCGAGTAAAAAAAGTGTGATGCATTAAGTAGACAATCAACATAAAACTTTGTTGTATCTTATTATGAATCTTGAACATGTGGAGAAGAATATAGAAATACGATTTATGTAGCCGATCCCAAATAATTCAGATAAAGCTTGGATGATGATGATGATTTTAGTTGGACGGTATATATTTGACTCGTTAAAATATTATTAAAATTTAAATTTATTTAACAAATATATTAAATCTACATCATCCCGCTAAAATAAATTGTGCACAACACCACGACCTTCATTCTAAAATTAATGTTGTCACATTGTATATAAATATAAACCGTACCCTTTTAAGTTACTAATAAAGTTTTGGTAAGATCACATGTTTAAAGTTTTTGATAGGTCTACATTTCAGAACCCCAACAGAAAACCCGACCTAGCACCGGAAAAAACTGCAATGATTTGTAAATGGTAAATTTATCAAAATACCACGAGAGATGCATTCTTTTATCATTTTATACATTTGGTACTATTCCAACTCAATGTGTTTTTTATGGATACATTTTCAAATTAAATCAAACAATATGGTTAAATAGTTCATCTCACATGAGTATTTTGATAATTTTACTTTTCTAAATTCGTTTTTAAATTCCTTTTGTAAACACGTCTTTAAATAGTTTATCTCAATGTTAAATTCCTTTTGTGAAATGCTCAAAATGTATAGATATGTGGACCTCTAAAACTTTAAGAGAGAGTGAAAAAAAATGTTGTAAGATGGAACTGTTTTTAAAGCATTATTTTTCTACCCAATTCATGATTGGAGGAGATGATTGATTTACAAGTTTTTTAACACTTTACGAGATACTTTCCCTTTCACTCCATTTATGGGTTCATTTGTGGATATAAACCACGATTAAATTCTAAATTCCTCCTTTCTCTCTTGGTCGGTGGCCCCTAACCTCGATTAAAGTCTAAATCCCTCCTTTCTCTCTCTCTCTCTCAATTTCGTTTTCTATGTGTAACTATTTTTTGGATTCTAAATCCCTCTTTCTCTCTCATTCTAGGTCTAGATTTTTTGTCCCATGCTCTATCTCTCTCTAAAATTTGTTTTCTGTCCCTTTCTCTCTTAATTTCGTTGTTTATATCTCTGTCTAAATTTTGTGTTTTATGAGTTTCTCTCTCTAATTTTCGTTTTTTCTGTGTTAGTAATCTCAACATTAAAAATAAAAATAAAAAGTGTTAGTTATCTCGAGATAATGATTTCTCCCTTGCTATAAAATTTTCTTTTTAGTGAAAATTTCTCCATTCCATGCATGCACTCTTCGTGTATTTATTTATTGGGGAATTAACGTATAAATCCCTTTAATAATCCATATTTTTCATATTTTATGAGAGGGTCCTTTATCAGTTTTTTATTTTTTATTATAAAGGGACTTCTGTCCCGCACATGAAATGCCGGAACTGCCATTATATTAATGTTGGTCCGGCACTTCTAATACCAGACTATTTGGCCCCAAGCCAATCTGGTACTACAAATACCAGATTGCATTTTTCCATCCTTTGAGTTGGCTCACTACTTGAAGTAGCACACCAGCTTTGGCAAAGACATAGCAAATACGCTACCAAGAAATAGGTTTGCTTATGCGGTTTGGAAAGGGTTATCTTCTATTAGACACTTATAAAGGGGCCTCTGTCCCGCACATGAAATGCCGGAACTGCCATTATATTAATGTTGGTCCGGCACTTCTAATACCGGACTATTTGGCCCCAAGCCAATCCGGTACTACAAATACCAGATTGCATTTTTGCATCCTTTGAGTTGGCTCACTAATTGAAGTACCACACCAGCTTTGGCAAAGACATAGCAAATACGCTACCAAGAAATTGGTTTGCTTGTGCGGTTTGGAAAACGGATATCTTCCATTAGACACTTGTTCTCGGCCTACTGTCGAGTTCTAGTCGGCAATGGTTCAAAAACCCAGTTCTGGCATGCTAAGTGGCTAGGTGATAACCCTTTAAAATCCTAGTACCCTGACTTGTTTCTTAAATGCATCCCTAAAAACCTTCTCATTAGCGGCGTATCAGAAAGATAAGCGGAGAATATCACTTGAAATTTGATCCTCTCTTCAAGAAGGGAACAACAATATCTTCAACTTATGTCTAGGTTTTATTATCTGTGCCTCTCGCATTGCAAGGATGACAAGGTCATTTAGGAGCTGGAGGTGTTTTCACAATTAAATCCCTCTACAATATCCTGTGGTTGGACAGATTCATTCCTGCTAACAACTCTTCCATGAAGGTGTGGTCCTGCAAAGCCCCTTTCAGGGTGAGAGCGTTTCTGTGGCTGGTTAGTTGGGGGTCGTATCCTCACCATGGATCAACTTTGGATTAGGGGGGATTCCAATTGTCAATGTCTGCATATTTTGTAAGCAGGATAGTGAGTAAGTGGATCACCTCTTTCTACACTGCCCTTTACTGAAATAAATTTGAGCCTGGCTTCTACTCAAAAGTAATTGCCATTGTGTGATGCCTAGAGAAACGCTCGATGCTTGGAAAGAAAGGCTAGACAGTTTGACCTCATTGTCGCCTTTATTCTTTAAAAATGGGCCCAAGCACACGTATCCTTCAAGCACATCTCGAAAGAGTTTTTCGATTCCAACTTTCATATGCTCTTGACCTTGAAGAAAAAGAAATTTGCGAAGGACAGCAGGTGCTTTCCCCCCATCTCCAGGCTTCAAACTTAACTTTGATGGCAGTGTCAAGGACAAGGGGAGGTTTGCTAGCTATGGGGGCCTGCTCCAGGATTGTTCTGGTAACATGATATGGTCCTTTCATGGGACATTGCCACCAAGTTCTGCAAATGAGGCCGAGTTTTGGCCTCTCTACCATGGAACCAGTAAACTTAACGACTCTTTTAAGAAGATCGTCATTGAAGGAGATTCTCTTAATGTTATCAACTGGTGCAGGAACCCGCCTCTACCCCTTGGCAATGAATAAAAGCTTGGCAATGAATAAAAGCTTACGTGGGACCGAATAGATAAAAGCTTATGTGGGAAGGAAGTATCTTTTATTCATGTCCATAGGGAAAGGAATGGAAGTGCCAAAACTTCTTACCTACTTCTTGATTTTATCCTCTTATTGTACATCACATCTTGCCATCTGGTTTTATGTTTAATGGAAAGCTTGTGTTAATGTTTAAAAAATAAAAAATAAAATAAAATCTTACCTACAATTCAGTAAATGAAATACGATACCAGGGTTATTTGAGCAAATATAAAAGACTGGGAAAAATAAGGGAAACCCGAAATACTATGAAAAAATGAGGATTGGTATTTAGATAAAACCCAACTTTTATATTCTACCCCTTTATGTAAATTCATAAATTTTAGTGCTCAAAATTTGTTTATGCACTAGGCCATTTCATGGGTAAGGTTTAGAAGCACCTAGGCACACCTGTTCGTCCACCTTTCCCTTTTAAAATAATGGTACATGGATTTTATATCCAAAACCTATAGCGCTCTCTCTGAGCAATCTTATAGGGTGGGGTTTGTATAAGGTTGAGGAAGGTGTACCTCTAAATATTGGTCAAAAAAAAAAAAACAGTGTACCTCTAAATGGTACGAAAGATAATTTTTCAACGGCAAATATCCTTGTGATGGACTAAATATTTGTTTTCATCTGTAATTATAAAATTTAAAGTTTAAAAAAATGGTATAAATTGAACATTATCTACAAACACTTCGAAAATATAAAAAATTGACAGCCCATACAATGCATTACAATATGCACTACTTCCCATACTTGAATTTTTTTTTTTAACGTCTACATGTCTTGATGTTGAGATGATAGATTTGAGTGTTTTTCAACATCAAAAGAACCTCTTCTAATGAGTTTTTGATGCGCACCTCAATTTTGATTCTTTAGGGCCTCAACGTTATATAGACTTTTTACAATGTTCAATAATATCCCTCACCGGATCTTATAATTTTAAATTAACCTCGGTAAATTACCTAAAATTGAGATCCACTTTTTGAAATAAGTGCAATATTTTGGATAGTAGAAAACAACTCCAAAGATTTAGTAAACCTGCTCAGCCAACGTGTTAACCCTTATCCACATGTATGTTAGGACTGAGGACTCCCCCAAAATACAAATGAAAGAAGAGAAGACCCATTAGCTCTGAAATCCAAGCCACACATACATCTACAAGATGGATATTGAAAAATGGTCTGTCCCATCGAAGTTTCATATTGACATTTTTAGAAGTATATCCAAAAATATAGATTTTCATTTTTAATTTTTTTTTTCAAATTTGTACCCATCATGGTTGAGATTTTCATTCCCCAAAATTTGAATCCAAAATCTCTCTAAAATAGATTTTGGAGAGAGACCACATTTACATAGATGAGTCGGCCGACTCAGAAACCTTATCCTTTCCTATTTTCTATGAGCACCTTGTGCGTTGCAAGGTTGGAGTGTCTAAAAGGAATTTGATTATTTCCTTTCTTAGACCCTATGCAAGTTGAGACTTAGAGAGAAAGTGTGTCAGCTAACAAATTTCGGAGACAGAGCTTTATCACCCAAATAATTTCACATAGAGTGAGAGAGAGCTTTATCAGCTAACAAACTTCAGAGAGTGTGTGTTTTATCAGCTAACAAACTTCAGAGACAGTGTGTAAGTTATATCAGTTAACAAACTCACGGTGAAAACAGATTTATCCGCTAACAAACTTCAGAAATTGTGTTGTATCAGTTACAAACTTCACGGGGAGAGCTTTATCAGCTAACAGAGAGAGGGAGTGAGAGCTTTATCAGCTAACAAACTTCAGAGACTGTGCGTGTATTTTATCAGTTGCCAAAGTTCAGAGAGAGAGTGTCTTACCAGCCAACAAACATCCACACTTCTGAGGTCCACCAAATTGTGTGGGCTATAGTTCCCAAAAGATGGATCTTATATACAAGGTAGAGATACTGGTTTTAGAGAGGGCACTTTGAGATAGTTTCTATATCAGCTACTACATGACTTCGAGATAGTTTCTATATCAGCTACTAAATGACTTCGAGATAGTTTCTATATCAGCTACTACATGTTTTTTTGAAACTATATCAGCTACTACATGTTCAGTCTCAAACCGCATCAGAAATGATATCAACGACACGAATTTTACAGTTCCAAACCAAAAACTGACCATGGATTTTCCACTAATCACCCCCAACTTGTCGTTTCCACGAGTCCTCGACAATAAGCTCATCCACCCCCCAATCTTCATAGCTGCCATAAGTTGGAAGGTGATTCAAATGTTATGAAACAGAGTGTTTATTCTCAATGGAGATGGAAGACAAGATCTTGATAAAAATAATAAAACGAACAAAAGGGTAGGTCTATATGTGTATGCGTGTGTGAGAGAGAGAGAGATGTGAGACAGAAGGCCAGTAACTTGACAAAAACAATAGAAAACAATAGGGTAGTTCAAAGGGAGACTGATTCTCACTGGGACATGGAAGGCGAGAACTTAATAAAAACAATAACAGAAGGTTCGATATATGTGAGACAGAGAGAGAGAGAGAGAGAACCTTCCATCAGGTAGGTAGCGGCGGATGGTGAAAGGAATTTTCCGCTCCCGAAGCTCCTTCATAGCAATCTTACATCACAAAAATTGTAACGAATGTTTTTTATTGCTAGTCTTTTGTCAGAAATTTTAGACATGTTCTCAATCTCATCCAAAAGTAGCAGTTTCGCTACCATTCAAGAGTTGTTCAAGTAATTTCATACGCACTAACAATATTCATTTCCATAATCACCTCAATAGTCAAAGGTGCTGTCCTCTTAAATGACATAATGAAAGAGATAGTTAAAGAGAGCTTACCTCCAATGGATCTGTCTCGCCTTCCAATTCGACCATAACAGGAGCATTCATGCTGCAAAACAATGGAAAAACCATTGAGTGTTTTGCTAGAAAAGAATCAATGCTTGAAGACAAATTTCAGGCGATCCAAACTGAACTAGGGAGAATCCCAGACAAAAAGGAAAAGGAAAATTTACAGAAAAATCCCATTATATTTTTGGAATTTAAACACACAATATATGCTCAAGTCCCTTTTTTTGAGAGCATATGGTGTATTTTTTAATTATTTTCTTATACATCGGTTAAGCTCAAATTTGGGGCATTCATATTTCTCAACATTACACACCAATACAAAATAGAAAAGAATAATTACCAAAACATCCCATAATCTTGTAGGGGTATTTTGCTGATTTATTATTTTTAAATATTTTTTCATGTGTGTGAAGATGAGAAGTATAAACACTCCAAATTTGAGCTTAATCAAATGCCAAGAGAAAGGAATAAAATTAAATCATATTATGCACCCTCAAGAAGCAAGAAGTAGGACTTCAGTCTAAATATGAAAGATAGGAGACTATTTTTAAATTTGAAAATAAAATGGGGTCATTATGAGAATTTTCCCAAATGAAAAAGATAACAGCAGAGTTGTAACTTACAGGTATGAAATCAGTATAGAAACACATGAAAAGGATGAATTTTCCATATATTCAGTTGTTACCAAAGAAATGAAATACGTCAACAATTTATTTATGGTCATGTGAGAATGAATCAATTTAGCAGTGTCAAGGAACATGGATAGTCTTGGAACATGGATGGTGGTTGTGTTTGCAGCTTTGCTAAATGGTGGGTGAACTATTTTGGCTACAAATATTCTGTTACCCATTCTCCTAACAAACTAATCCTTTTTATAGCTAATATCTAAAGGGAATGCATCCACCAACCATTCTAAAAGATGGATAGCAGAGATAAAACATATTTCCTGCCAACAGATATTCCCCAAGGTTAGTTCATATCCACTTTCTTTTATTGAGAACAGATAATGGATACTAAAAAATGTGTGCCAGATAAAAATACACAGGCTGTTTATTTTATGCTCTTCCAAATTCTTAAAGATGAGGTGGATGAGCATAATAAATTTTACCACAAATTTAATCACCGACCTGATTTGGAGGGCACGTGTGCCCAAGATTCTTGCACGCTCATATTTTGTCATGTACTTTGATGTCTTCCGAGGCCTATCAGTACGTGGCTCCTCATCTTCTTTTGTTTCGGGTTCAGGGCCCACAAAAGCATCAGGATCTTCCTCATTATTCTCTACTTCTTCTTCTGCTCCCTCCTACACAAGAGCCACTAAATAGCTGAGAGTTTCCCTATTAAACGTTAAAAAGTGTATTTGATTGGTGGAAGAGGGGGCTGCCAACGCAGCCACTTCCACCAACTCCGGAAGCCGCAGCTTCCATGGGGTAGCATGAAAGTCGCAGCTTCCCCAAAACAAGGTATTTAACACTGTTTTGGAAGTGTGTGGAAGCAGCCAGTGTCTCACTTCCCGCGAAACAAATGAGGGAAGTGTTATTGTTGTGTGAACCACGGCTAGAAGCAGTAGCTTCCACAAAACAAATGCGCACAACAAGAAAGGAAAAGTTTTAAGCTCATACCTCAAGCTCGGGTTCTGGTGGTTCCTCCTCATATCTGTGACATGTTGGGCAAAGTGTCATGGTCAGATCAGAAGTACAAAATCAAAGAACAAATAAAAATAAAGCAAGGAAACGTATATATTTCAATCCACCAGAATCAGAACAAGGGATTAGTAGAGCACCATGCATATTCTTTAAAAAAAAAACTTGGGACCTAGTAGGAATGGAACACAAATATCACTTTGCTGCACCCCACCACGCTGACCAACTATGCCCTGGGCTTGTTCCTAAAAGAATGCCATGTATTGAATAATGCACGAACAATTTGCTGCAAGTGTCAAAATAAACAAAAACAATAAAAACAACAACAACAACAACATAGAAATGAAATGCCACTCCCCAATATTTTAAAGTGATGGTAACAGTTTGCCCCAGTTATGCAGCACTATAAGACTTCAGTGACAATGGATGGAATCATGAACCTTCAAGTTCCAATGCGCACTATGATATTGCTTAAAATATCCAATAGACAACCAAGGAATACAGAACAGGGGAAATGATGAACAGGTCCAATCCAAATACAAGATACTTCTTTCTGAAGTAGTGTTTCAAAACATAGACCCTGGTCAGGACTACCTAGGATCCATAGCCCAAGTGAGATGGGTCAACTGGGAAATATCTTGTAGTACTCTGCCAGGTCTAATCAAGAAAAAGCATTTGTCAGGTCAAGGAGCGTGAGACTCGCATGTCTCTGCTCTTTACACAGGACTAGCAGGGTCCTGAGGTGAGTTGACTTCAGTGACACCCAAGTCAACTCAACAAGTTTTAAAACACAGTTCTGAATTATACCGACCTATCTAAATCTCATTGCAACAAAGAAATAGGCCACAAATTTTAGTATGAAAGTAAACCGGGACTTTCAAAGCTAAAAATTAGTGAAAAGCAGGAATAAGTGAAAAATGCAATGCCTGATATAGGGATTTCCCTTGATTTCGGCCACAGGTGATGTATGATCATCCATAAAAAGACACAAGTACAGAATGCAAATCCCTTTCAATATGACAATCAATCACTTAGTTGGAGATCAGTTGCTAAAAGGTTCAGGACAACGATTAGTTTCAATGGGGTATCATATATAGTTACTTGAAATGGATACAAGTATGATTTCAGCCAAAAAGTACACAAAAGAGCAAAAGTTTTAGGGGTCCACACATCTCTTTCTTCTTTTTTCTTATTTTTAGTTCAGTTCACCATCTTGCCTCTTCACTTAGCCTGTGCTTCCCATTAAAGTCCCCTATTTCAATACATTATGTTGGTAATCAGCAAAGAAAAAAGGAGGAAAAGGAAGGCTTCAACATCCTCTTTCTTGCAACAAAGATATTTCCTTTCAATGCCTTCACAAGCTTCTTCAACAATGTCAACACCTCCAATTCGAATAATCCATACTATTACCATCACATGGCATACAGCCCCCTCATCT
>NW_006500346.1:1416976-1452502 GCF_000471905.2 Amborella trichopoda | reverse complement strand
AATATCCCCGACACCAATTAAAAGGATGAGGGGAAGAAGGGTTTCCATGGCACTTCAAACATAGTCCAGACCAACAACTTTTATTGCAAGACCGCACAAGATAGAAAAAACATTTTTCCATGGCACTTCAAACATGTACAGAGGAAAATATGTCAGAAGTAATGCCAATGTATCGTTTTCTTAAAATAACTTGAGCATTGGATTCAACAAAGGCATCCCTGAGGGACTCTATGGTTGTACTGGGAGGCTTGTCACCCTTGCGGCAATGAGAGGATGCCATCTTAGAAGTGATGAGTGTGCTGTTGGTGCACCTTTTTTTTTTTTTTCTTTTGATCAATAGGAGCTTGTTGAGAATATCCAGAAAGGGTATGGCAATCACCAGAGAATCAAATATATCCAGGAATAGAATTTTCAAAAGAATTTAGTTATTACTTCACTTAATTAATTTGGCAATCTTATATGGACAAATTCCCCATTTGATTCGTCTTGTCTTTAACCATTCAAGTTTTTAAGCTTAAGCATAAATGCAATGCAACCCAATGATGCTTACACGTGGATGTAAGCTTACAGGTGGGCTGTACTAAATTTACAGTGGCTTGCCATCTGAATTCGAACCTGACCATCGCAAGTATGACAATAACACACTTGAGTGGGTATTCTCACATTTCAGTACTCAGTTTCTGAAGTAATTGAAGATCTGAATCTAAAGCATTTGATTTCCTCTAATAGATACAAGCTTGATCAACAAAAAGCGAAATGATCTAGAATTCTCGAGTACAACCGAACACCTCAAGGAGCACTAGCTCAATTCTATAGTGCAAGAGCAGCAACCTGGTCATCCTTAAAGAAGTCAATCCATCCAATAAGTGGATTCTAGAGTAAGAAGTCAGAGTGGTTGCAAAAGATAACTTGATAAGACATTGACCAGGTTGCATGAATTCCTATGAAGTACAAGACCAAGCCCAAAACCTAGGTTATAGAAAACAAAGCTAAAGCCACACCAGTTCCAAAGCCCAAGAAAGCAGTTGATTCAACACGATTCATAGTACACAAAACTCCGATGATAAAGACCTAGCTTAAAGAAGTGAAGATGGGGTAAAAAATAATTGTTCTCCAAATCAAATTAGCTCATACCTTTATGGTAAAATAAAGTTATCATCTACTAGTTATTTTGATTCTGAATCAAATCAAACTCAATTGGGTGCAAGCAATGTGTTACCAATAGTTATGCATAAGATGTCATGTACTATTACAACCTATTACAATTAAAAAAAAATAGTTTTTTATTTATTTATATCCCTTCTATAAATGGGTCTGGTTTCTGCATAACTGTTGTTGTAGCCCAGGCGACTACAGCCGCACCTCAAAATCCATCGGATGTTGAAATGAATGATGCAGTTAAGCTCCTGGAATGGACAGCCCAGATCAGATGCTACGAGGAGAGTGAATATGGAGCATTTCCAGGGGCTCCAAATCCTTTTGTTTTCAGGATCTTGATCTTGAAGATCGAGAGAATGGACTTGCACAGCTTGGTCACCAATGCATAAAAACATGGGTTTTTAAGCCGTGGTTTTGGTTGCTTGAAAGAGGGAAGGAAGGATCGAATTCGAAATGAATACATCCGAAGGAACTTAGGGGTAGCGCCAATAAGCAATAAGATGAGGGAAAGTAGACTTAGGTGGTATGGCCATGTGCAACATCGATCTAGAACACTAGTTAGGAGGGTGGTTCAAGTGTAAAGCTCAAAAAGTGCAAGGAGAAGGCCAAAAGGTCATGGATAGAAGTAATGAGAAGAGATCTGGTGACTTATGGTCTGACTAGTATGGCCTTTGATAAAGCCGAATGATCGAACAGGATCCGTGTAGCTGGCCCCAAATAATTAACATACGGGTCGGATGATGATGATGATGATGATGATTGTGGTGGTGGTTGTGGTTGCCTAAATTACAAGTGGTTGCACGAGGGCATATAACATTATACTAAGCATTGTAACTTAGTATATATATAACATCCATTAGTATCAATGTGCATTTGCATCTAACTTGATCAGTAACATGCACAGTTTTCACTTCATCATCATCGTCGTCAAAGCCTTTTCCCAACTAATTGAGGTCGGCTACATTTATCCCGGTCTGCCATTCTGCTCTATTAAGGGTCATACCCTTAGTGAGGCTATAAGTGCCCATATCTTTTCCCACTACTTCCAATCATGTCCTTTTGGGCCTATCCCTTGCCCTTTTTTAGCCTTCCACTTGAACCAACTCATACCTCCTAACATGTGTTGTATGGGGTCTGCGCCACACATGACCAACCCACCGAAGTCTATTCTCTCTCATCTTATCGCCTATTGGTGCGACACCTAAATTTCCTTCATAAACATTTAAATTTAATGTAAAAGATGCAAGATACAGGCAACATTCCTCTATCGTTATCAATGCATGATTGTCAGGTGCCCAACACTTACACCTAAGACATATCAAATGCCATTCCTCAAATTCAATGCCTATAGACCAAATTGTTGTTCACACAGCAAGCGATAAAACTTAAAATAACAATTTTTATATCTAATAGTGCATCACAGCATATTCCTCTAAGTTGATATACCATTGTTGAAGATATCCAATGAAATAAGAACCCTCCCCATTAGCCTTCAATGTCACTCTATCTCAATGCAATTAGGTAGTGAGCAACCTCTAATAAGCTACAGATTTTGGTATATCCTATCATATCGAAAGCATACGTTCTTTCTCTATCAATCATAAGCACGTTATATATCCCCCAATGTAGATGTCTTTCAAGTTTGGCACCCAATCACTTACTCTCTCCTTAATGCCTAAAGATCATATTCCATTGTTTTGTAGTTTGTCTCAACACTGAGAAAGCTTCTACCACAGGATATACGGTGCTTAGGATTATCAAGGTTTTAAAATAACACAAGTCAACTAAGGACTCACCTGAATCCACTTGACCTGAAAGCATGCAGTGTCTTGCTATACAAATTTAAGACTCACAAGAGTTTAATATTATTTTCTGAAAAAAACCCAGACAAGTCGCGTTGATAATATTGGGACAAAGCGTTGTCCCGACCCAACCTTGAGAATCATAAAAGAATGAAATAATGGCATATGCATCACATTGGATACATGAAGGGCTCTGAATTCACGGAGAGAAGTTGCATAATGTTGTGCTACACAGTTAGAAAGCAACATCAAAGTCCATGTGCCTCGGTTATGTATTTTTCAGGTTGAGGTAAATCCCGAGAAACTAGTAAGCCAAATTACAACAACCAAAGGAGAAACCTCCAAGTTTCATTGGCTGCCTTTTCACGTGTAACATTTGTGGTTGAGGTAAATCCCAAGAAACTAGTAAGCCACATTACAACTACCAAAGGAGAAACCTCCAAGTTTCATTGGCTGCCTTTTCATGGGTGACATTTGTTTCTCTCTCAAAATAAGAACACCGTGCAAAGTAATATAAAAAACAATAAGGCCCCAATGCTTGCCACATGTGACCAACAGGCAGCAGTTGCTTAATAAACACTAAATTTGATAAACAAATCCTAAGCCAATTTCGCCTCTTCAAAGCTACAACATAAAGAGTAGGATGTTATTAACAATTTCACAACTCAAAGGTACTCCTTGCAATATTAACACAATCGATCAAACCAAAAACACTTTGCCATTGCCAACCATCAACAAACCACTCTGATTAAGGAAATCCCCAAACGAACTCTTTTTTTTTCCTTTTTTTTTTTGAATAAGTGTTTTTTTTTTTTAATAAGGGGACTTAGTATCCCTAAATCACCATATACACCAAAACAAAGACGCAAATGAAATGCCACCCCATATCCCTACAGTAAATCATTCCCCATGAGCTCCATAACATATAGAAGCAGCATCGCCATCTATACCATAGTTACTGGATTTTTTTCTTTTGGGGGGTTGAATATTACTGGATCTTTGAACTAAGGAGGCACTCTGACACCCTGAACAGGGTTTTGCAATTTGGGAGCAGAAACTTGTTGACAATGAACTCCCAAGCTTGTGGGAATGTGTTCCCTGTTTTCTTGGATTCCTTCTAAAGTTGTCAAGGAAGAACCCCACATTTCCTCCAGCACACTCCATAGTGGGAACCACAAAATGGATCACAAGCTAAACTTTGGGTTTTTAAAGAAGGGGGAACACTCACATTCTAAACCAAATGCAGAAGAGAACTCAAGCATCAAAAGCCTTCAACTATTTTTTGCAATTGATTCAAAAGAGAACTCCAGTAACAAAAGACCAAGCTAACATGACTACTGCGTACCAAAAACAATTTCAAGTATTTATATATTTGTAATATTCTTTTTTTTATAATTATATATTTGTAATATTTATTGCATAAGAACTACATGGTGCTCCCTAGCGAAGCCGCTTCTAGCAAACAGCAATCCCGTGCTCACAATCCAGCTCCCATAAACAACATTAATGTCTCCAAATCCCAAATCACCTCTAAACCAACCTCTTGCATCTTTTCTGCATAGCTCCATTTCCAGACGTGTCATTGTTGCAGACAGTAATATTGTCTATAAACTCAATATTATGCCTTCTGACTTCTTAGATAAGTCAATAGTTCACTACAAGTCCTAAAAAGTGAATCATAACATTTACAAATTGTAATCTATAGTGTAAAGAGAGCATAAAAACCAAGTAACATGTAGTGATGGTTTCCCCACGAACCAGTGCAAGCAATAGATAAAGGGTCAAAAGCTGGCCTTCGATACACATTTTGTTTTTGTTTTTATCATTTACTCAAAATCTAAATTTTCATTTCTATAACACAAAAAACAAAATAACATTCATAGATTGAGGTGCAATGAATGTTGATCACATCACCCAACAAAAATATAGCACACTGCAGTGAACCTATAAAGACATAAGCTTCTCACAATCTCAGTTAAATAGAACCCTTCATGCATGGAACTCTCCCTCTCTCTCCCACACGCACTACTTCATAAAATCTCACACACCTCCTACAACCCACGAATTTCAAAAGTTCACTATCAGTGCTTTCTACATTTCAAGAGAAGAACCTTTCCTTCCTATTCTTCCACCAACTCCCTACCAAGCCTATCCCAACCATTTATTCATTCAACTGTAAAGTGTGAATTGCTATGCATGGTTTGCGCTATACAGTGGAACGAAAAGGGAAATGTGGAGAGGGGAGGGCTGTAGGCCCATTGGGTATTACATGTTACTTACAAAACTCTCTCCTTCCATGTTACGTACATGAAGCATGAGAATGGAGCTGATTGGGTTTAGCTGCCATCTGCCGATCATCCTGACGTCATCCAAGATGTATTCAAATCTAAAGAAAACAAGGAAACACCACTAGCCCAAGGGAAATACTGCTGGACTTGAACTTCAAAGAACCAGTTGGCAAGTAACACAGCTATTGGAAGCTTGAGAAAATCAAGCTCGAGAAGAATGATTTCATTGCTCACCGCCATCCACTAATCAATAAGTGAAAGACTGGATATGGAAGGAGCACACAACATCATAGATGCAAATCTAATCTCTTATCTCTATAGAGTGGATTAGAAAAAGAGTCAAGATGCTCGAGATTTCATTACACCAACTCATTTCCAGTAAAGGAAATCACAATATCCCCACCAACAATGTGGATAAAATAAACGTAGAAATAGCAACAAAGAGTTCTCTGCTTTCAACTTGAGATTACAAATGCTATTGTTTGAAATAAATTCCAAAGCAGCATCCAATGTTTAAACGAGCCACTCTAAAGCAATATTATCAACCACATTTCATCAAATACAAATCATGATGTGATAGAATATAAACCAGTTACCTAAAAGTTGCATTGCATCTAGAACCATCTAGGGATAGAACATTTAACGGGTAGGGTAGTGTGTCCACCTCCCAAAATCCATCTTGGAGATGGATTAAGAATTCAGAACTTTACAAGTCCATCATCTTGCCGACCACGATCATAAATCTCAAGAAAAATTTATCTGCCTTCTAGGGTACTACACATTTTTTTATATAAATTATCTGCCTGCTGCAGCAACATTGCGATATTCTGGCCAGGTACTCAGAACCCAGCTTCTACGTTCTTAATAATAAAATTAAGCTATGCAAATAACAAATAACTTCAAAGCAGAATCTACATTCTTCAAGAAAATGCCATGAAGACTATTAATACACATACTTTCTTAAGATATCTTAATTAAAATAGAAGGTCTATGAGATTCATTGCTGCTGCATCTCATATCAATACTCTTAGATCGAACTGAAGAGGCACAAAACATGAGGAAAATATGGAACTTAAATAGTGATAAAAAAAAGAGCCCAAGATTTCCTACGCCCACAGGAGTACACTATCCATCTACTCCCTCCAGCAAAACTTACACTAGGAATATCTTTTAATTCCCTATGTGCCTAAAACAAAGGGCATCCAAATATTGTACTAGAACCATCCAAATTTTTAAGGGAATGATTTAGATGTTCAGGAGCTCAAAATTGATTTTTTTTTTTTTTTGAAAAACTTAATCTAGTTATAATTAGATGGATCCCAAAATTTCAAATAAAAAAAAAACTCCCAAGAAAATGTATAGAATGCTCCCGAGGGAGCATGGCATACGCGATAAAAAAAAATTACGATGATGTAATACAGTGCTATATAAATAACAAACAAATCATAAAACCATAATATCGCATCCTTTGACAAATGCATTGTAACACCATTCTATCCCATCTGCAAAATGCCTTTATTATTTGGCAAAACATTCTAGGACCTATTAAGCCAAACACCATCACATTTCCAAACACTCATATAAAGGACAAAATAAAAAACAACCACTAAAATGGGTTTTGACCAGAACTAAGGTCACGCAGTTCTAGACCACTATCAAAATGGGAAGTTTGGGAAAACTAGTGCCTGAGCATTCTAAATAGCTAGAATGCCTTTTTTTTCTTTTTTTTTTTTGGAATAACCTAAAACTGGTTGGCCTCAAGACCCTCAATCCTCTTCAAGAAGAATTCAACTGGTCAAGGTTTTCATCTCATATTCTGATGCCACTCATTCAAGCCCTTATTTTCCTCTAGAGCATATAGATGCCTTCAATGATCTTACTATTCCCTCAATATGTCCAAAACAGAAATATAGGAGTATTGGACACAGCTTCCAAAGCATCCAACCTTGTTTATGTCCGAAATACCAACAAATAACTTAGACAACAGCCACATTAAAAACAAAAAAAAAATTTACAAGACCCATGACACCTTGAACTAGTTCATAGAGGCACAGCTTTGCAACAATGGTTGGATAAAGTGCAACCAGAGCTGTATTCTCACAATGAATATGCTATGGTATAAACTGAAGTTCACTAGAATCTGGGCAGTAAATTTCCATTACTGATATCTTTTAATAGTATAAATTATGAGCATGGCTTTTATAGAATTACAAATTTGTTATTGAAACGTGTTATAAATAATGTAAACAAATAAATTAATACTCAATTGTGAAAATTTTGTCATGCTATCATTACAAGCCTGACAACTGCCAAAGCATAATATATAATATCATCATCATCATCATCATCATCAAGTGAGCCTTATCCCAACTATTTGGGGATAATATAATCCAAAACATAATATATAATATACCAATAAAAAATAATAATATATGATATATAAGTACCAAATCCACCTATTGTTTTCCCTCAACTAGAAGTGTCCTCTATAGGGCCACAAAAACTGCCTCATGCAAACTATCAAATTATTGATTTCCTTCAAGCCAACTTCCAAAACAACCTTACATCCACACATTTGCAAACATCCCACCAATTAGACATCCTTGTATTCAGTATTTGGATTTAATGCCCACAAATAATCCTTCTTCAATCACTGAATATAATTCATCACTGAACTCGGAACGTAAAGAAGAAGAAAAGCAAATGGCAATAGCTAATGTTCACGACAATTACAATCCCTTCTAAAACTTCTTTCCTAGCAAAAACCACCTTATGACCTCAACTACCAGGCCCGGTAAGTTGAAGACAACTTCAAAACTGGTCAAACAATATGTAAGAAAATACAAATTCATCACCAATATTCACTTCCTGCATGTCATTCCACGACTGACAGCCTCTCCTAATGCACATTTCAAACCCCTGAAATCAACTTCCCCAAATCCTATAGGATGAGGCCTCGCCAGATAATCTTGTATCATTGACATATTGCAAAAGATGTGTATTCTTTATTCTACCAAAATTGAAGCTTATGGATCTAGGCAACAGATTCCCAACACATAAGATGACTGCCGAAGTCTTTAATCAACACCAAGCCAGAACAGAGGGGTATAATACTCTCTATAGTCCACAAGAGGTATAGATAAATTTTCAGCTCAGACATGTGTATGGTTCAATGACAAAGGGCAGAGATGCATCCTAACATTCACGAAATTCATCAAATAATCTCATTTTATGGATACAAATACTCAAAATAGAAGTAAAACCACTAAAATGAAATTTCACATACTACAAAACAGTTACAAACACGATAGAAGTGAACAGATACATGAGCTAATGACACAACTCCTCATTAAATAGTTTAAATACATTATGCATCTGCATTGTTTTAGGAGAAATACAATAAAATGATGAACACTAAATATAATTTTTCAAAAAAGGCAATGAGTCTAGGAGTGAGCAACCAACAAATCCACACATAGCTAATTTGTCGAGGATTTTCTCAACAATTAATAGAATCTTTCCCTTATCTTGATTTCGATACAGTCAAAATCTGAAGTGTTTTCCATTTGTTACAATTTTCTTGCTTAACATTATAAATTCACAAGTTCACTATACATCTCTCATGATTTTCCTTTTTACTTGTTCCCTTTTCTTTTGTTGAAATTCTTCATTGTAACCTAAATAATTTCTTTGAATCATATCTAAAGAAAAAACAAACTGCCAATGTCCTCAGGTGTAACTACAAAGATACATTTCTTCTGAAACCTCCCTCCCTCCCTGTGGTACTCAGTATTTGTGCCTGAAAGTACTTGTAAAAAGCAAATGCAATTCCAACGGGGGAAAACAAAAAAAACAACTTGATTCACAAAGTCTCCATAACAGAAAACAGGAAACAAAAAACACTCAATCAAAACAGTTGTCATGGAGTGAATCCCATCACAGTTTCCATACCTAATACAAAGAAGATACAATAATGACCAACCGTCAAGCATTAAACCATAATTTTCCCACCATGCATCACTCATCAAGGCCAGAAGTTGAAAGGTAAGAAATGGTGAAAATCCAAAAAAGAGAACGTAAAAAACAATGTAAATTAACTGAACATAAACATACCCCATATCCATTTCATTGTAGTCGTCATCCGCCATTACTGAAGCAGCAAAACGAAACCCGTCAAATGTTAGGGCGTCGAAGAATTAGGGTTTTCGTGTAGAGTTTTTTTTTGTGTAGAGAGAATTACCAGAGCCAGAAACCCCAAAACAGGGAGCTAGATAGTGCGAAGCGAAATATATATGGGGCGTCCTTTTATATTTATAGGTGAGAAATTGCAGTTTGTGAGGAGAGGGCATATACTATGTTTCCGAGGGAGCGTACTGTGCATCTCCTCCTTCGTTCAAAGCACCTCCTTACAAGAATTTTATTAGTCTACAATTTTGAAAAACAAAATAAATTACTGGGTCATTATTTTTTAAAGAAAAAAAAAATTGAATTTTCAGTTTTGTGACACTTAGCCCTTTAAAAATTAAATGCTCTATTCAATCTTGAGGTATATATTTTTTTTAGTACATAGATAGTTTACTTAAAAAAAAAAAAATCTGCCGAGATTATTCTTTGAGTTGTAAAGGTTACGTCTCCAAATTTTGTGATCCAAAAAAAATCCGTTGCATGTATTTTTCTCCAAAAAAAATTCGTTATATGTATTTTACCCAATGGAGGAAAAGGATAGTATCCTTCCGCAATATGTTTGATATGTTCCGGTGGAAGCAAGCATAATATTTCAACTTTTTTCTAGCTAATATTTTCTTCAATAATTCTAACAGTGTAAGCATTTCAATATTGAAACCACATTTTGTAATAATTATTTCAATGTTGAAACTACATTACTCAACGCTATTTGACGGTAGGCTCTAATTTGATTGTTTAGAGCCTAGGCTCTATACAAACCGCACCCTATACATAAAGCATCATCCTTCACCTCCAAATGTGGTTAGAAAATGCAATTATGGAGTTGAAAACCTAAATGATGGCCTAAAGATCTTATCTTCACTCCTAATTATGAAATCTAATTCCAAAATAGTGGGCCATATAACGTTTCACATGATGTATACTTTTTTGGACTTAACAACCTTTTTTTTATATATATATATATTCATACATCTCGAGGCTGTAAAAGAACCTTTTTCGGTGGATTTTGAAGTGTTCTTTGCCTTTATAGTATAAGATTAACACCTTATGTAAATATTTTCTTTTGATAAATTTATTGTGCTTTAAATGTCGCCCAATAAGTTTATCTCACTATTAAAATTCATTCCAACACAATAACAGTTCCTTATAGAATTTATTGTGAGACTTAGCTTTGGCTATCTACTCATAGCCTTATGGGCCAGTTTTTTTGATTCATTGCTCATTTTTTAAGATTGGAAATGTTAGCTAATAACCATGGTTGTGGTCCAGGAGACTATAATGACACCTCAAAATTCCATTCTTTTGATGGTTACAAATTTATTTTTTTGACCTCCATGATCAAGATATTGAAAAAAAATGTAATTATAGCTCTAAAAAAGCTCCATATCGATAGTTTTCACAAATTTGGATTGTCAATTTCAACAAATCACCATAATCGTCGAAACGTTTTTCTAATTAATTGGGGTTGCCACACGAATCCTGATCTATCAATTAACTCTATTGAAATAATTAGACCGCCACAGTTCAGGAGCTCTAATCATGCATAGTTAAATTTATGAATATATTTTGAAATCTTCAATCCATCAAAAGATGAACTTTTGAGGTGTAGTTGCACTAAGCCTGGCCACCATGGTAGGAGTGCTAAACAAGCAAATGCTTTTCCATATTTTTTTTATTTTTTTAAAAAAATCTATTAGGATCGGTCTGGCTGCGACCGTGTTGTTCCTCCATTTCTCTCTAGACATTTCCCCAACTCTCTCTATAAGATTGACTAAAGACGGTTTGAAATGACCATTCCTTAGGCGGTGGTCCATATGGGCTCATCGAGAGCCATATGGGCCCTATCCTTTAGCGAGAATGAAGTAAGAGACTTTATCATGAAGCTCGGCAATATTACTGCCAAGATCCCAGGCCATTCTCAATTTAAGTGTGTGAGAATGCGTTGCATATAATATTATGGCGTGCCCTGTAAGTATAGCGCAAGTACGCGTCAATAGAAAGCATGTGTATGAGTGATGATGTATTTTGTATTAGAGAATTCGGAGTAATGGAAGAGTTCCTTTGTCTAGTCCAATTTTGATGCATGCATATTTCTAACACTGCCAATGTCGGGTCTCGGGCCTGGGCCAAGGCCCATTTGCCCCCAATCCAAATTGGGCTCTGGCTAGGTTTGGCCCGGCTCATGCCAAACCTGTTGTCGAGCCTATAGCGAATTAGACTACAACTACGATTTTGCATACCTTTTTAGATTTTATGGAAAGGGAAAGTATAAAATGAGACTATTTATCTTTCATACAAGGTGGTGACATAAATATTGATCATTGGATTTGAAATTGGGTGGCTGCAATTATTCAATTGTCTAAACTCAAACTTCAAAAAAAAAAAAAAAATCAAACTTTGTGACACATCCAAGCCATCAAATTTCACATCATATGATTGTAAGGAATTGTGACGACCTTGTATCAAATGTAAATGATCTCATTGTATACAATCCCTTATAGAAAAATTATGCATTGCATTTTATTCAATCTTGTCCAAGGTCTGGACAGTTGATCATCATAACCATGCCTGATGACCTGCCAAAACACACTTACGATATCAATAATTCAGCATTTTGCGATTTTCAACTATTCCAACTCATGATTGTGTGTGTTTTGATAGACTTTTTGAAATTAAATCAAAAGGAATATAGTACGTTAAATAGTTTATTTCTCAGATACTTTTTGATAAGTTTGCAAAAAAAAATTAAAAAATTACAATTGCATAAACAGATTGAGACATTTACTACGTATCTCTCTTGACAAAACTTGTCAATTTTACTATTTCCATGCATAAATAATCCAGTCATTGCCTTGGTACAGGTTGGCTGAAACAGGATTCAGAAGAAATACAAAAATAAAACACAAACAGAAAAAGAAATGGGGTTTTCCCTATTGCTATCTTTAAGGCAATGTTTTTGATAAAAAAAACTCTCTCTAGCTGAGATGTTAAGAGCAAACACTCTATATTATACTAACAGAAACCTATCATGGTAAGGAGAAAATGATCAAGGCCTTCCATGCTTGTCTAACCAGTTCTAAGCATACAAACAAATCCTTAAAGTCCCGAACATCATCTCATTCAAAAATATCACAATCACCCTGAACCATCAAAATTCCACAAAATAATTACCTCACGCTCATCTCTAGCCACCATTTGTGAAATCGGGTAGCTGAAGGTGTACCATCGACGTCACTTGAAGTTCATGGAAAATTTTCTCATGGTTTTTCAGAGAAATGACACACCCCAATCATCAAGTTTTACATTTAAGGGGTCTTGGGGCTTTTGTAATCCAATGTACGAAAGGTAAAAGTTTGATTTATACAATAATCACATAAATAAAATATGATACATTTTGTAGCAAGAAAATATGATGAGAGATACAAAATCCGGACAAGCTGAGATTCAAATAAAGTTTAACGAACATGGGTTCAAATTTAATATTGAACAGCACAAAAGAAAAAAGAAACTCAAGTATTTTGTTTAAGCACACCTGAGTAAGTAACGGAAAATATACTATACTAGGATTAATCAGGTTATGAATGAATATTCGCATCTGAAAATATAAGCCCTTAATGTGAACCACCAAATGCTAAGAATCGAGAAAGTTGAGGAAATGGCAACATTGGTTCGTAATTTGAGATTTTTGAATATTTGAGGAATCTCTTGTCTATCTAGAATCAAAAGGTGGATCTTACAGCGGGTGATTAATTTCAACTCTTTTGGACATACCAATGCTTTGTGTCCATTAGTCTCACTACATCATGCAACATTGGTTTGTAATTTGAGATTTTTGAATATTTGAGGAAATGATGAACAAAGTCTCTTGTCTATCTAGAATCAAAAGGTGGATCTTACAGCAGATGATTAATTTCTACTCTTTTGGGCATACCAATGCTTTGTGTCCATTAGTCTCACTACATCATGCATACTCAAATGAATATGTGTGTGTGTGAGAGAGAGATAGAGAGGAACATAATTCCAACTGCAAAGAGAGAGAGAGAGAGAGGAACATAATTCCAACTGCAAAATCTCAAGCTTCTCAAGAAAACAAATGCATGCTCTATTGGACATACCAATGCTTTGTGTCCATTAATTAGTCTCACTACATCATGCAACATTGGTTTGCAATTTGAGATTTTTGAATATTTGAGGAAATGATGAACAAAGTCTCTTGTCTATCTAGAATCAAAAGGTGGATCTTACAGCAGATGATTAATTTCTACTCTTTTGGACAGACCAATGCTGTGTCCATTAGTCTCACTACATCATGCATACTCAAATGAATGTGTGTGTGTGTGTGAGAGAGAGAGAGAGAGGAAAATAATTTCAACTGCAAAGTCTCAAGCTTCTCAAGAAACCAAATCCATTAATAACCATAATCAATGGGATTATTACATGAGTATCATCAGTTCAAAGAAACATGATATGGTGAGGTGAGTAGTACCCCAACAACAAACAAAAAGAATATGACCTTCCTAAAAGAATAACAGTACCAGTGTATCATTCTCCATGTATCACCTGCACTATCAGCCAAAGCAAATATGTAAATAACAAACTGAGAAAAGAAGCAAAGAATTAAAGAATGGTTGCCAAGTCTGTGACATCTCGCTGCCGAAACAACCCTGTTCTTCTCCCCCTAAAAATCAGCAGCCAAAGAATCAAAGAATAGGCCTTAGCCTGGTATAAAAGAATAAATGAATCAAGAAGATGACTCTCTGTATGTATATCTTTCTTCTCACTCTATCCTTCTATCTCTCCACCTGGCTGGGAAAAGGAAGAGGAGGAGCCTGCAACATCAATGGGAGCCCATGAAGAAACTGTGAAGAGAGGCTGATCTAACCAACAAAGAGTTAGCCCTTCTTCCCCCTGTTTCACCACATTGTAGCTATCACAATCATACATCTTCAGTATCATTTGGCTCTGAAGTCTCTCTCTCTCCTCGACTCTCAAGCTTCGAAACCCAACTTCCTCCATCAATCTCTTCCATGTTTCGAAGCTCTCGTGTCTCTCAGTTCTCTCTCTACCTTCGCAAGCTACTATATTTCTGATCTCCCTAGCAAACATCTCCTCTACTTTGATCCTAGCTGGGCTATCCCTTGGGAAGCTCGCATCAATAGAGTCAAAAATTGCAGAGTAATACTTCAAAGTTCTTAAGAACCTCAATTCCCAATTTGGATCATTATGACTAGCCTCTTGCTCAGCTATGACCACCATTACAGGCCTTGTGCTCTGCATCAAACCCAGCAAATCCCTCAAAGCCCCAACATTATCATCATAGAGAACCGTATGCAGCTGCAAAATACAGTTCACTACTACACTCTCTCCCTCCTTGACATGAAGCATCCAAAGCCTCACATCCTCTAATTTATCAACAACTGCATGGAATTCAAACTTCAGGTTCATGGCCTCTGCAAATCCAGCTAGCCTCTCTCCCGTTTCTTGAAGTTCATGTTTCGATTCCCCTATTCCTGTGATCCTAACATGGCTCGGTGGGTTGGGCCTAGTAGCCAAGCTCTGAAACAATCCAGGCCATTGAAGACCTTGCTTTATGTCAAAGTCTATTATATGTACTTGGTCCTTCCCTTCAAAAGCTCGCAATATCATCTCATTTGCAGTGAAATGCATGAATTTTGGAATTGGGTTCATCTGGTTGAGAAGCCTAAAACCAATGGCAGAATCATCCTCTGAGAAATCAGATTGCAGAGGAAAGAGATGGAAGATATGGGGCCAGAGTTTGAAGACTCTGAGAGTGAGAGCCTCTGTGAAATAGGCCACAACCCTATGAATCGAGGTGCCCTCTGGTGAAGCAAGCTCCCCCAATCTAGAGAGAAACTGACTAATGAGAGTGAAATTCTTTGAAGTGATCGCCTCTGTGCATGAAACCAGTAAGCTCACTAGCTCAAGACCCTGTTCTCTCTCTAAATTTTCACTGCTCTCCGGAGCTTCTTCAGGTTGGTAGGGGACTGAGGTACCTTCACCTGTGTCCTTCTCTGGCGACTTGTTCTCTTCTTTATGAGTCAAGCTCTCTGTTTCTGAAGAACTCGAGCTTGTCTTTGATTTCTTCGGTTCTTCACTGGTTTCCCCATCCTTATTATCTCCCTTCTCCAATACCTCCGTGACAATAGACTCAACCCAAGCACTGGTCTTTGCTAATGGAAGAGGAGAGAGAATCGACTCAGGTTTAGTATAACTATAAACCCCTTCTTCTTCAATGGAAGGGGGCGAAAATGAAACCGGAGGATCAAAAGATTCAAAACCAGGGCTCAAACCAATTGATTCTGGCTTTACATTCTCAGAGAAGCAGAAATCATCATGACCCAATTGGCTCAAAGAAAGTTTCTCCTCTCCTCTAATCCTCTTGGCTCTACTTGTGCTAAAATCCTCAGCTGGGTTCTGATCGCAAAACCTTTTCAAGCTCTTTCCTCTCTCCCAAAACGTCTCTGAAACTTCAATCTTGTTATAGTCGGCTGCTTTTGGCCTGAAACCAGATGTGATAGGAGCTGGAATCCGAGCATTTCTTCTTAGAGAACAGGTGGTCGAGCTCTCTATTAACGGCTGGGATCTAGGAACTTCTTTTCTCGAGAAACTACAGGGTAAGTCTAGTCTCTGCGTACTCATTGAATTGGAGCTATGCTGTGATACATAAAGCTTGTCCTGTATTTGAAAGTGGCAAGATTGCTTTTGTTGGGTTTGGATGCTATGGAATTGCTCTCCTGAATCTGTCCTTAACCTATGCCTTGGAGACAACAGAGCAGAGCACCCGGCCAACATCCTCTGATCTTCTCCAGATCTTCGATTCTCGGACAAAACCCAATCCCTTTCCCCTTATTATCTCTGAAACTGAGACTATGGAAGTCCTATTTCCATGTATCAAGGATGGATTGAAATGTGCTTTCTGGAATCTTGGGTTTATCTGTGTCTTATGGTATGAATATGGAGAAATTTGCAGGTTTACTGTTTAAAAGACTGATGTGTACTATCTGAATTTTACTAGAATTCAAAGTTCAAATTTGGACCGAGTAAACTGATGGGTACTAACTGATTTTTACTAGATTTCAAAGATCGAAGTATCCAAAAAATAAAAGAAATTATCAAAAGGAGAGAAAACTGGGGAAAATGGTAGGGAGAAAAAGCCCAACAACAATAACAGACGGCCAGAAGTGTACTAAACAGGGGATTCCAAAGCATTCAGAAAGCAAAAGAGGGTAACACTTGGTAGCAGAAAAAGGAAGACATAGAAGAAAGAGAAAATGGCTATTTTCTATAGAAAAACACAGAGGAGATCGAAATTTCGGCTTTTAATTTGTGGGGATCTCTCTCTTGGAACCACAGAGGCTAAATAAGGAAAACCACAGTAAAATAGGAAAACACATTGTTTCGAAATTATCTCCATGACCAGAAAAGGAAAACGCAATGACTCGACCAGCACGCTCGAGAAGCAGTATATACTATCTAGAGAGAGGGAAAGTTGACATCAATGAACAGAATTAGGCCGGACGACTTACCTGAAAAGGCTTTCCAGTCACCCCATTGCCTGAAAACTATCGACCCAAAAGAACCCAACCCGCCGGCAACCGAGAATCAAGCGAGCTCTCAGGCCTGAAACCCACCTTTCCCTCTCTGGATACTCCATACCCGATATTACAAATACCATCTAAAGAGAGAGGAAAACCCAGAAATAAACAAGCTATGAAGGCACCTCCCAGAAGAGGGAAAGGAAATCAAAGCACCACAAAGAGGGAGAGTTCATTGCACAAAAAAAAACCCAAAACTCTAAGTAAGAGCCTTTTCAAAATTCAGCAATTTCTAGACCGTTGAAATGGATTTCCTGTTCTGGGTTTCTCCAATCTTCTTCTCTCTTCAATGTCAAAGACATGGGTGAGATTTTTACGCTTCTTTTTTTTTTTCCTGGAGTGATCAGAGACTGTGGGTTAGCGGTGGATTTGTGGCCGTTGGATTGGGAGTTTGAACGGTTGGTACAGTTTATAAATGTAGCCGTTGGGACGGGCAACGGTCATTATGACCGTTTGGGTGTACGGAAAGGGGCATTATGGGGAATAATTCGGTTCATGACCGTTGCCAACCCCGACGATACTGGCGGTGCCCACGAGTGGGAATCTCTCATGTGGGGAAGATGACTATCTTGCCCCTGGTCTTTTTTAATAATTCTAAAATGACGTCAGAAGATCGTACTAGACTAGGATCACATTATATAGTTACTCCCTCGTGGATCTTATTTATCTTCAAACGTTGCCATCTTTTATTTTATTTCATTTTGAATATTTTAAAGAGTAATGATCCTATGAGACTCTCCTACACTTATGTGTGTAGGATTTCAAAAGGATCACCATTAAATTTGACAGACATCATTATCACATGGGTGTGGGATTTGATTTTTCTAAAAATTTATGTCAAATTTAATGGTGATCTTTTGATATCCTACACACATGATTGTGGGAGGGTATCATAAGATCAATACTCTATTTTAAAAAGTGAAATATATCAAAATTCAACGAAGAGAATGGTTGACAATGGGCTAGTGGGCCCTAATCTGCCCGACACTAAAACAAAGTAGGGCATGGGCCATAGTAAGGGCTAGCCTAGGGTCAATCCCGACACGGTTCAGCTCTGCCCTCTTTTTTCCGTATGTTTTCTTTTATTTTTTCTTCATCTGTTTTTTACCCCGCTTAGCCATATAAGGATAAGGACCTTGGCCCGACCTATTGCCACCCTTACCAAGAGATGAATTTTATTTTGAGAAAGGTTTCTATACTTCCCCTACCATCCAACCGTCCAATTTTGATCAAGAGAGTCACTCACCATTTGATCTTAGATCCGACATCTCAAATTATTTTATTTTTATTATTTTTATACAAATTGTATGAATATGAAATTTGGTACACGTCATCTTCTCATTGGGGCGCACCTATAAAAAATATTAAAAATAAATTTTCAATAAAATATAATGACCAAAATACCCCTTAAAACTTTCAGGGATATTTTGGTTATTTTATTTTATTAAAAATATTTTTTGCCAATGTGAGTTTAATAGAGGATTGAATTTCGAAAATTTGGTGTCAAAATAGATTATAGAAAAAAATTAAAAATCAAATAGTGTAGAGAGGCGACATTCTGCTTGGGGCAATCTTCGCCCTCCATTTAGAATGGACGGTTGGATAAGGGGAAGTATATAAGTTTTATGTTATAAAGGAAATATAGAGAGCTTCCCCTTTTATTTATTTTTTGTTTAATTTTAAAATCCAATTGAAATACGTGAGATCATGGAGTAGTTGAGAATAGGTAAATGTTAAATGATGGGTGCGGTCTGTATGGAGCCGAGGCTCTAAACAATTAAAGTAAAGTGCACCTTCAAATAGTATCGAAAAATGTGGTTTCAATACTGAAAATCTTTGTGATAGTCTTAAAATATATTTCCATCTTTAATTATAAAATTTAAAGCTTCAAAACTAGTGTAGATCGAGTAGATCTATGAAAATCTTGTAAAAAAAAATTTGGGTGAATCAATGAGGAGAGGGCCCTAACCCTAGTGGGAATTGAGCCAAAGGCGTATCGTTGCAAATCATTAAGCGCTAACCAATTAAGCCTGGGTTATTTTCCTAGAAAATTTTGAAAATTGACGGTCTCAAAATGCGTTACAATATGCACTATATTCCCTAAACTTGAAATCCATTTTTTTCTCATGTCCATGCATCTTGATGTTGAGGTAATCAATTTGTGCATGTTTGGGCATTAAAACAACCTCTTGTGAAAAATTTGAGGTGGGTTCTAATTTTATTGTTTAGAACCTCAGCTATATATAAACTTTTTCCATAATTGATAGATTAGGTATATTTTGATAAAAATTCTTTTAAAGAATGAATATTGTGATAAAAGAGTTTAGAAGGATCTTAATCTCTACTACTTGCAATATTGGCTTTGCTTATGCAAAGAAAAAAAGGAAGTTATAACATATAAAATTTAGTCACGCTAAAAGATTCTATGCTACTGCAGGAGTATACTATCTTTTTACTTCTTTGTGTAAAACCCTATCTAAGAATATCTTGAAAAAGAATGTAACCTCATCAACCTCTTAACCAAATAATTATAGGGAAAGTATATAATGAGTCATTTACCTTTGGTACAAGGTGGTTGCAATTAATCTTGACAATTGGATGTGAAATTGGGTATCTGCATTTATTTCATTGACTAAGCTCAAACTTCAAAGGAAATTTTCTCAAACTTCATGATACGTTCAAGCTATCAAATTTTACATCATATAGTTATAAGTAATTGTGACCTCCATGTACCAAATGTAAATGGTCTCATTGTATACAATATCATAATTATAATTGCACTTTATATGTGTCTGAAAAAGAATAACATCCTCATATTGTGCAATGATAATCCAATTTTTTTTATTGCCAAATTGTATAGAAACACAATTTTTTTTCTTTTTTTAAATACCCATATGATGATTCTAAAGTGTGTCACAGAAAAAAAAATCATAGAATGGATCCTCTAATAGCTATTTGTTTCCTCCAGTAACGTGCTCTACAGTCCATGCCACAGTTAATGGCATATGTACTCCACCAAACACCCAGCTTAAATTTTAAGGTATGGAGAATTCTCATTTCTAAAACTTTTAGTTAGAGCTTGAAAAGGCCCTATTGAGGGAGCTTGATAGAGTGATGAAGGAGCTCAAGCAAGAGAGAATTAAATCTTATTGATTTAAGGTTCATCTTCATTGAAAGAGGAATAGTTCAATAAGAAGCAATAGATGGTCCTAATACAATCCAACATGACTAGAATTCTATGTATTTTTTCTTTTTTGAGGTTCAATTTTTAAGGACTAAAACATGACTGGGATTAGGAAAAGAGTCTGGGCTTAATTATTTATCACCTAGCTATTTTCAATCCTACACCACATCCTAGGCTCAATTCCTACCAAACGTAGGGGTCATCCCAAGAAAAAACATGACTAGGATCCTAATAGTATATACATGCATTGTGTGCACACATATATTAGGGAAGCTCTTTTATCCTTTCTTCTTATTTTTTTTTTCTTTTTTTTTCTTGTGTAATCTAATAGATTTAGTGAAAAAATAAGTTTGGAGAGGTTTTATATGTAAAGGTAAATCATTTTTTTTTGTGGAATCTCATAATAACAATCAGTACTCAAATTTGTTTTTGGGGTAAAAACCAAGACGTAGTGTTTTAGTCATCAGCAACTAATCAATCAAGCTTAAGCCCCACTAAGGAATTGGTTCAAGCGAGTTAACCTATGAAGACAAGAACCTCACTTCTTCACTCTTGGTAGCACACCATACAGATAGATCGATAGAGAGGCATATAGTACGATTACAATCAAGAAAAGATAAATAAGCTCAAAGCTAGGGTTTTTTGAAATGAAGTTAAGTACCATCGTAAAAAAAAATATATAGTTGGAAGTAGTGAAAAAAGATATAAAGACTTATTGTCTCACTGAGGATACGACCCTTGATATAGCAGAATGGCGAACCAGGATTCGTGTAATCGATCTCAATTAGTTGGGAAAATGATTTGGTGGTGATGATAATATATCATTGTCCCCAAAAGAAAAGCTCAAAGCTAGGTGGTCAGTGTTACTGGGCGTGATATACCATTGTCCCAAAAACACTTTCTTAAACTTTGCATCTAGTCAGTGACATACTTACAACCACTTGAGTTAAAATCTAACGGACAAGAGTAATTGTGACATCCTTATACTAAATGTAACTGAGCTCTAAACAATTAAATTAGGTCGCACCTCAAAAATTTCACTAGAAGAGGTTGTTTTGATGCCTAAATATCCTTAAATTGATCATCTCGACCTCAAGATGCATGGACATGAGAAAAAAATGGATTTAATGTTTTGGAAATAGTGCATTTTTTTAGACCGGTTTTCAAGATTTTCAAGTTTTTATAAATCTACTCGATAAACACTATTTTTTAAGCTTTAAATTTTATAATCAAAGTGTAGGGATCTCGTGATCCCCTTAGCTTGTGGAACGGGGAATCCCAAACACCAGGATCCCACCCAAGATTGTGTATATGATTGACTAAATGCGAAGTAGATGAATACAACTATAAATCGAGTGTGAGACATAAAGCAAACATGAAAAACACACCACAACAAACAAGATATATGTGGTTCACCCCGTATGGTTACATCCATGGCCTCAGCAACTAGAAATCAACGATCACAATGAAGATTATAGTTTTGGATTACAGAAGATAATACATATCTCTAAATATCGGTAAAAGGTCATCACTGATCTTCCCTTCTAAACACACTCTCCAAACTGAGCAACACCGTCGATCAATAACATCTTTCTCACCACTACCGGAAAGATAACCTTGAGAGCAACCGAGAAACTTTTTCTCTCAAGAAGTGAAAGTTAACCAACCCAAAACTCATGAAAATAACGCATCTCTCTCAGATGCCATGTCTCGCTCTCTCTTTGAGACCCATTTTCATATTGGAGATCTATTCCCATAACCCCCAAAGGGATTACCGTCAAAAGATGATTATTATGTCATCATTCACTCTCTTATAAATATATCACTTTCTTGCTTTTTAAGAAAGTCAATTTTTAATTTCCCATAATACCTTAATCTTTAGAAGAAAATATGGGTATGGTGATTTAACTATCACCAAACCAACACAAAGATGAAAATATATTTGAAGGCTATTAGAAAGATTTCCAATATTGAAACCACATTTCTCAACAGTTTGAAGGTGCGTTTTACTTTGATTGTTAACTGCATTCAATTGTAAATTGTCTATTTATATATCTTTCTGTTCCCATCACAAAGACATCGAAAAATTTTCTACAAGCTTGCATCACAAAAACTGAAAGATTTATCGCTGATCTCACATTTGATGACAAGGGATGCTTACCTTTCATATCAAGGAAAAAGTATATATATGGGTGAAGCCCTAAACACTTAAATTAAGATGCACCTCAAAAATTCACTAGAAGAGGTTGTTTCGATGCCCAAAAATCCTCAAATCGATCAGCTCGATCTCAAGATGTATGGACATGAGAAAAAAATGAATTCAAATATTGGAAGTAAGCATCTTGTAAATGCATTTTGTAGACTGTCAATTTTCAATATTATTAAGTATTTATAGATTTGTTCGATCTACACTATTATTGAAGCTTAAAATTTTATAATTATATACAAAAATAAATTTTCGGACCATCACACAAATTTCCTGAACTAAAATAATATCTTTCAGGCACTATTTGAAGGTATGCTTTAGATTCAAATTTCCCGTACTAAAATAATATCTTTCAACACTATTTGAAGGTATGGGTTAGATTGTTTAGAGCCTCAGCCTCATACAAACTACACACTTAAGTTGCTCAATGTTTCCAAGTATACAAGACAGACGGAGAGAACCAAGGTGTAGAAATAATAATAAATGGAATGCCTTAGTTGAATGCGACATGTTTATCAATTGTCCGAAGCACACTGAGCTGTCCGATGTGAAATCGGACGTTAAAGTACGCCATTTATTGACGCAAAGTTTGACGAAAAATTTTCAGGTTTCAAATGTGGTCAATAGGAATCGGGATTGGACTTAAATACTTCAATCCCCCAGCTAGATGTGATTATTATCTTTCTATACAAAATGTTACTTCGTTGTAGGGCTGGTATTCGTCCATATCCTGTAGACTTTTTAATGGTTCAGATTGAATCATTTCCATTCAAGGGATAAATTTAAATATTGCTTTTTTATTTGTAGTTTCACGTAAAATAGATATTAATCTAAACTTTGTATTAAACCTCATTTTTATAAGTATAATTAAATTAAAATAATAAAAAGAATATTTCGAACGATAGAGCATAATGGATAAAAACATTGATCAAAATGGGTGTTTTAGTCCTTTTATTTAACACAACTTTAATCATTTTTATTTAGTTGTATTTATAAAAATGATCTGACACCCAAATTTTTTTATAAATATCCAAATAAAAATAAAATCAATTTTTGACCATTAGATATTGCCCTCGTTAAATCTTAACCATTGGAAAGATGCTTGTGCGCTTTTCGACCCAAACATGATACTTTTCTTTTTTTGTATACTTTCGCATCGAATGCTTTCCCATAGAACATGCATTTAAAGGTTTTTTTTTTCTTTTGGACATGTTTTCTTTGAGTCCAAGTAGAAATGAGTCACCTCTTAAAAACCTATTTTTGAGATCGATTTTTTAACTTAATTTTTAAGGACATGTAATCTGTAACATGAAGATCATGAATATGAAAAAATAAATAATTTTAAAAATTAAAAATAATAATTCTATTAAGAAAACATTTGGAAAGAAAACATTTGGACCGTTAGTTTTAATTGTTTTTAGATGGACAAGCTATTTGCATCCATCTTTAAGATGGAAGCTTTATATGTTGAGACCGTATATTGTAGAAATGCGGTCCAATGTGCATGAAACAATTTTCCTTCTTCTTTTTCTACGCCATTTAAAGCCAATTTGTGATGCATTATATGCATTTCGGCGTGAAACAATTTTCCTTTTTTTTTATTCTACGCCATTTAAAGCCAATTTGTGATGCATTATATGCATTTCTCCATATAGGCAAGCATGACCCACATGAGGTCACCAAACATGGGTTTGTTTCTATAAATAGTGCTAAATTTGAATATGAAAAAGAAGATAACCATAGGTCAAATTCCTAATAACAAATGACGAAAAGAGGTAACAAAAAAATATGGCCATGCATAACTTTCCATTAAATTTTAGGGAAAATTACACATATATTCATTAATTTAATCCTAATTACAATTTTATGTAAAATTCTCATTTATTACATTCAAAAAGTTGGATATCACATGTATACGGAGCTGCACATATTTTTTTTCCAAAATTGCCCTACTTTTGGATCTTCATAATCCAGAATAAATAAATAAAATATTCTGAACTTTAAGGTCCAAACTTTCCCTATTTTTTGATCGTTAAGATCCAGAAAAGAGAAAAAAAAAAAAAAATAGGAGCTTCAAAGTTTGAAATTTCGTGGTTTTCGGATCTTTAGGATATGAAATATACAACATTTTGGACCTTCAATGTCCCTAAACTATTTTGGACCTTAAAGGTATGAAATTGTGTGTAGACAATTTTGAAAGAGCAAATGTTGAGTTTTCAAATTTTTGACGAAATTAAATTGTGGATTTTTTAAAGGAAAAAGTTTATATAACATTGCAACCTTAAAATGTAGAATTACATAGGCACCTCAAAAATCTATCGGAAAGGTTGTTTTAATGTTGAAAAACCGTCTAATTGATCATCTTGACATTGAGATGTATGAATATAAAAAATAAAAAAGAAGGTTTTGAGTCCCAAAAATAGTGCATCTTGCAACACATTATCTAGACCATCCATTTTCAAGATTTTCACATGTTTATAGATCTGCTTGATTTCAACCATTTTTGAAGTTTAAAATTTTCTAGTTAGATATGAAAAATAGATTTTAACATAATCCTAAGAATTTTTTACAACAAAATTGCATGTTCTGATAAAATTTGGAGGTGTGCCTTAATTAGATTGTTTAAGGTTGCAACCTTATAGAAACCACACCCTTTTTTTAGAAGAGCAAACATTTGAAAAAGTTGGTGCTAACTTCTTCTTTTCTATTAAATGAGAATATAAAATATTTGTGGAGTGATTTTACACATATTGGTTTGAGTTTCATTTGTCGATTTTTTATTTCGAAAAGAAAAAATAAAATTTTGGACTCCTAAATTAGATATTTTTTATTTTATAATTTCAAAATTGGAAAATCCAAAAATAAAAAATATTGAATTTTAAAAATCCAAAAAATTCAATCATAGTTACTTCATGCAAAAATAAATTTGAGGTCTTGAAAATTTTAAAAGGGAAATTTGGTCATTTTTTTAAAATATCAGCAGAATGTTATAATAACAAATATAAAATGGGGAGAGTAGTAATAACAGAAAATTTTAGACAAAATTACAATAACGCTTAAAATAATGGCTATATTTTTAATTTTCCCTAGATTTTATTGAAAGTCTAGAACCTGGATGGAATTTGGCATAGCTATTTGTACCAGTAAGGAGAAACTCTATGTTACTACAATATGTACCATGTTGTACATTAATGTGACTATTTTGATTACTGTGATGTGTTATGATACATGGCATTCTTGACGATATTACCATCGAGGGCAACTTGGTATTGCGTATTTTCATCCAAGTAGAAATGGGGAATACTGAAAATAAAATTTTAATTTTGGTTTTTTTATTCACCCATAAAGAGTTTGTTTTGCGAAAATGTACATTAATATTGTTGCCCTCGGAATGAGAAGGTTGTAATTGCTCTTGGTCATTAGATGTGAAATTGGATGGCTAACAATAAGTATGCTTGAAGTTTAGAAGATTTCTCAGGAAGTGCTGCACCCAAATGTCCAATTTTATATCTAATGGCCTAGGGTATTTGTGACTTGCATGAACGAAAGGTAATTCTTATCTTATGTAACCCATTTATTATTAAAATTAGGTTTTGATTGGATCCAGATCTGGATCTAGAAGATAGTTTCAGATTGGATTCAAATTTGGATCCGATGTATCTTTTCGGATCTAGTGGATTGGGCCCGATCCAAAAAATTCTTAGCCCTAGTTTTCACAGGTCAACTCCATTTCCGCATCACATCCATGAATTAGGAGATTTTAAATTATTCCGATCTGATGATATTTGAAGAATTGACTCACAATCTAAAACAAGGTAAAAGATGGACCATTACTAAGAGTCGAAATTTATCTTTTTTTTTCAAGTCCATGATTGTCGTGATCCACATGATAAACTAATACATTTTTTAATTAAAAATCCATCTTCAAATAAGATGATAAACTAGTACATTTTTTAATTAAAAATCCATTTCCAAATGAGTGCCTCCCCATGTACACCTACAAACCCATTATTATTAGGGATTGTATCCTAAGAGACCATTTATCATTGGACGCGGTTAGCATGCGGCCAGCCCACATGTTGTAGAAATATGGGCTTGGCAATAAACATATATTTTAAAAATAATTTGATATTAACTTTTAGACAATATATAATCTGTAACAAGGAGATCATGAATATAAAAAACATAAATAAAAGTTGAAAACTAGAAATAATAATTATATTAAAAAGATATTTGGACCATTAGTTACAATTGGTTTTAGATGGACTACCTATTTGCATTCATCTTAAAGATGGATGCTTTATACCTCTGGATCGCATATTGTAGAAAAGGATCGTCTACAAAGAGACTATTTATCTTTTATACATGGAGGTTACAATCATTTCTACTAATTGGATGTCAAATTGGATGATTTGCGATGAGTCACGAAGTCCGAGTTTTTTTTTTATCTTTATGTCTATTCAATGACACTCTTACGACCACCAATTTTGAAATTAAAAAAAAAACAATTACTGTGACTTCTATGTACAAATGATAAAGAACAATTGCTTCACATAGGCTGGACCGCATTTCTACAAGGGGGTATATACAATGAGACCATTTACCTTTGATATAAGGCAGTCACGATGACTTACAACCATCCGATGTGAAATCTGATAGCTTTTGTGTATCACAAAGTTCGAGAAAGTTTATTTTGAAGTTTAAGCTTGGTCAATGGAATAAATGCAACCATCTAATTTTACATCCAATGATCATGATTAATTGTGACTAAAGATAAAATGGTCTCATTATATACTTTTCCATTGGGAAAATATAATCTAATAGGCAAAAACCCATAAAAAAACATAAATGGGGTCAAGACATATCAATTAACAATATAGGTTTTGCTTTTAAATTTTTCATTTCACTCATCTCCTCAAAAAGTATATTAGCAATAACCAAATTGCTAATGTTCAGGGTTTTTAACTAGAACAAGTATGGGCAGTGCAATAATTTGATACATGAGGCCCCAACCAAATGACAAAAATACCTATATTGTTCAAGGTGAAATAAGCTTGTGGTTCAGAGTTCCGAGCTCAGAACAAAGACAATTTAAGATCATTTGAAAATATGTTTTTTTGAGGAGGTGTTTCGAAATAAATAAATAAAACAATATATCACCTGATGTCTTTTAGATCTTGTGATCCCCTTAATGATTTCGTAAATATTTTTTCAAACAATTTATAAAAGAATATCCCTTAACCTTTTTTTTTTTTGGGATACGTGGCCTATATCATCCACTTCCTTTGGGCAATGTTTCAAAACTTAGGTTGGATCACATATCCTTGTCGGATCGCCAGATTGACAATCTGAATCAGATATGAATCCAGATTAAAAATAAATGAAATAAAACAAAAATTAAAATGAGAGTTTATGGGTGGGGATTTAGAGAGAAGCTACGAGTAAGCTAGATAAGCTCATATAAAAAATGAAAATAATATATAAAGGTGGTTTTAAGGGGAACCCGCCCCAGCCTATACCATCCTGATTCAGTCCCAACCAATTCCCATCCAACAATCCGAACAATGCCCTTGAGCAAGAACTTGACCTCTCGACACTTGAAATTTGCTCTAGAAATTGATGCATCTAGTCCACTAGTGTTGTTTCTCTCTCTTATTTCATCCAATTTATTATTTATTGATGATCAATATGCTTATAAAAATATTTATTGATAATCAATACGCTTATAAAAAGGTCGTGATAGCTGGAATTTGGAACCTAGCAGGCATGGAACATAGATCGTGGTACAGGTAGCATTATTTTTTTGTCCAAGGAAGTTTGCAACTCCAATGCTGATTTATCTCTTTGATTTTTTTTTTAGACTCTCGAGTTTCAACAATCAACTTTAAAATAAGTACAATAATAATTATTGGTATTTTAATACTCATTGGTATTGTATTCTTTTTTTTTAATGATATTATCATATCATTACATTAACTTCTAATATGATTCCATATGCCCTACGTAGAAAACATTGTCTCCACCCTCCATGTCAAACTAGCAACACTAATATATATCATCGTTTAATATAAAAAATTAATAGTATTCCTATTGCATAAGCATACATTTTTATGATTTTCATTGACTTGTAGATTATTCTCCCTCCAATCCTAGACACCCATCTTCATTTTAACTTATTTATTTCCTCCTGGTTTTGGTGGGGCCGTGACTCTAGGAAATTTGGTAAGGCTGCATCTCGAAACCCTTCTCGGAAAATCGAATCCCGCCGAAAACCTGATACCTAAAAATGCATTTTTTCCCCTGATTATGAAATTTTAAGTTATGAGATAGGTGCAGACCTAATATATTAGTGATAATTTGAAATAGATGGTCGAAAACAAATGAAAAGATGAATAATTTTTAAAAATTGATCAAGTTATCTATGAGAAATGAACAATTTAACACCTTATCCATATTTTTTATTTAATTTCAAAGTACCCATAAAAGTACACCTGATCTTGAGTTGAATTAGCAGCAAGTGGGTAGAATGTTGAATAGTTCATCTCTTATGAGTATTTTAATAAGAGATTGTATACAATGAGACCATTTACCTTTGGTACAAGGAAATCACAATTACTTATAACCATCATATGCAAAATCTGATAGTTTTTAGGGTTAAGTGAATATGATAAATCTACAACCTTGATGCTGGAACTTCATTTTCCTGCATTATGTAACACACATTTGTGAAAACTTCTCTTTTTTCCTTTTTAAGTGGATTTTTTTTTCTATTCTTTACTCTATAAATTTTGGTTTTGAAAAACATTGAGAATTGGGCAAGTGCAAAGCCCATGGTAAAATCGAATAGTCCAGTGCATTTGGCTTTAAAATAGTGAATGAATGATGTGGAAAGTTTTAAGAGCTCATGTTCATGGGTTAAATTCCCTATATTATCATGCAAACTTTGGGTTCAAAGTTTAATGCCCCCTCCTTCTATGGTTGCCTTTGGGTCATTATATATAAATTTACTTGTGAAAATTATGCAAACCACCAACCACATTAAATTTGATTGACATGGGCCCTCTCCCATTCAAACCGTTAACCCGTTTACCTTTCTCCCCCCCCGCCCCCCCTCCTGTCCTACCAAACCTTAAAAAAAAAGTAAAAAAAAAAAGAAAAAAAAAAGAAAAAAGAAAAATAAAGAGAGAGAGAGAGAGAATATATGGTATTTTGGACTAACTAGTAAAAATGCACTTAAGCATCTTTTCTAAATTTATTTTAGATGTCGCTGCCAGTCCAACTCTCTAAATTTATTTTAGATGCTAAGGCAGTTTGGCATTTTTCAAGCCAGATTGGTCTCATTTCTGAATTTCTTTTAGAGACTAAGACCAATATAGATCTGCAAGTGATAGACTAGTTTTATTTCTATTCTTTTTTCTTTTGTTTTTTTAATAGTGCCAGACCGACCTCAGTTGACCTAAGAAACAATGATAGGGAAATGAAAATAAAATATCCGTGGGAAGAGAGGTTTGGGAAAAAAAAACTTAAACTTTATACAAGGAAAAAACACATCTCTAGCCAACTGATTTCACATTTGATGACTATAGATAATATAAACTTTGTGTACCAATACCAAAAGATCGCATGACATACAATCTAATAAAATATAATCCCAAGTGGTGATTAAGCAAAGAATGGCATTCAAGTTCCACATTAATTTCAAATTTCAATGATAAAAAAAAATAATTACTTGTTGATTTTGATGTTAGAGTCAAAATTCAAAGTTAAGATTAACACAATGTTCAAGGTTCAGTTTGTAGTTCAGCCACCCAATGAAAATAAAATAAATCATATAAAATATATTTCTCATTACATTTTATCACGTCTTGGCACTTGAAAACTAGTAATCACTTATTATTTTATATCTTAAATCATATGAATGTCCCAATAAATGAATACCAATTTTGACCTCTTCTAAGACCATGCACATGGGCCAAGGGATATGTTCCCTTCCACAAGGGCATGTGAAGTTATACTTAGACTTGTAAAGGCCCTTAAAAAACCCTCTCTTCCACAACAAGAAGGTTTAAAGAAGACACATGAAATAATACTTTATGTACACAAAAGAGTTTGTTTTTTTTAGGAAGAAAGTACATAACTGAGTTTTTAATATATAATATAGAATTGTGGTTTGCATGAGAGGTGGAGACAGCTAGCATAGAACCTTGATTTAGAAGCTGCATTTACAAATCGAATTTCAAGGCATTAATTGATTACATGTAGATACAAGACATTGGTTTGCTAAACCGTCTGGATCATGTGTACTCTTGAATAGCTTTGATTAGTGTTACCCGGATAGAATCGGCCACTGATTTGGAAGGGGTATGGTCTAGTTAGAATCGATCTAGTTTTGATTGGACTATAGTTTAAAAATATAAAATTTATTAAAAAATATTATTCGATTTTATTTGGTCGGTCAAACTAGTCAGGCGGACTATTCAAAATTCGACAAATGCTGGTTTTGACCTACTTTTTTACCAAATTAGGTCTTTACTTTATACCAGACCAGCTAAGCCACCCGTTAGTGGTTTGACTGGTTGGACTACTTATCAGTCCGATCTTTATAATTATGGTTTTGATTGAATATCGGCCCATTTCTATGCTACAAAATAATTGCATTTATTTTTTTTCCAAATTTTATTGTGATCGTATACTTTAAGACCACTTACTTTGGTACAGGGAGGTCATAATTACTTTTAACCATTGGACGCGAAATCCAACTGATTGAAGTGTGTTATAACGTTTTAAAAATTTTATTTTGGACTTTATGCCCCAATAACATCTAACGGTTAGTAATGATTATAACCACTTTATACTGAAAGTAATGGCCTTGTAATATATATATCTATACTTTTAATTTACATGCAAATTGAGATGTCCATGCATCTAACAATGACAAACCAGATATAAAAATAAGAATTCAAGTAAAAAAAATTTACCAATATACCGCTAAATGTATCATAGGTGTTTTGGTCATTTCTTACTTGAATTATTTTTTTTTATTTTTGCTTGGTACCCAAAATTTTATGTGAATAAAATTTGTTAATCAATTTGTTTGGACTAGATTCTATTTGAACTATTGAAATGGTGCATGTGAGCTCTTCAAACATTCACATGACATGGAGACTATACTTTTCCATACTAATATATGGACATGTGCCCTTTTATCCCATAAGAAGCTTAATAATGCATTCACAAACCTAAATGGTACAATTTTGGAGTGTCTGGGGACACACCTAATGTAGTGAGTTCACTTTTTAAGATCCATCTCCAAGATGCATTTTGGATATAAAATGTCATAGGTCCATCATCTAGACTATCATATTTATAAATATTGTGGAAAATGAAATAGAAAATGAAATTTCAGCCAAAAATGTTGATTTTGTATTTTTTAAAATCGGCTATCTTATTCCTTAAAATATCATTTAATCATCATTGACTTTGGAGGCCAAAATCATTATAAGGTGGTGGTAGATTTGCAATACGTTAAGACTGACAAAAAACTTTGCCAAATTAAGGGATTGTATACTATAATATTATTTATGTTTAATACAAAAAGGTCACAAACACCTATAGCTATTAGATTTATAAATTTGATGGTTTGGGGTGCATCATAACATTTAAGTAAATTTCTTTCGAAACTTAGTTGCTTGATTCGCATCCCATGACCAAGGTTTATTGTGATTTCTTTGAACAAAAAATAAATGATCGGATCGTATATTTTCCCTTTAAGTAATCGCATAAACTTTATAACATCTGATATAACTATGGATGATTATTGCCTTTCATGCTAAAGACCTGTATTTCAAAACCCGACGATTCCATGACCACGAATTGGTTATGAATACATAAATCTATATTTTAATTTTTTATTTTTATTTTAATATTTTTTGAATCACTGATTTAGACTAGCCTATATCCAACACATATATATGATGGATGATCCACCCCACTTATCCAGATTTTGAAACACTGCTAAAGACAAAGGTTAGATTATATAATTTGCCACAAGAAAAATTTTGTTTTCCTGATTTCCCATTTTCACTTATACAATAACAAAAAATATTATATAAAAAAGCGCACAGATAGCAAAGGGCGACACATTAGGGCATATTCGTACTTCTAGACATTCCTATGGGTAAAGTGGTGAATGGGACCCACGTACAGAGCGAACGGACGGCGAGATAAATACCGACCTGGCTGGAGGAGATCGGACGGCAAGTAGTGTTTTGTTCTTACACCTATCCAGCATACGTGCTCACGTGTAATCCATAGGGAGCACAGATGACACGTGGCAAACTCAATCTGCCACGTAGAATTAAGACGCAGGCGAAAGGTGGTAAACTGCTTAAATAGTGGCTAAGAAATTTCATGTGCTCTTGCTGGAGCACATTGTCCATTTACTCCTTTATGGAGAACCTAATACAAGAGTAATTTTGGGATGAGCTGGCTCACCTTGAAAGAGAAAAAGAATAAAGAATAAATAAAAATTTTACTCTATTTGTGTCTAAAAGCAGTATCCCAATATTGAATAAAAGTTAATGGTGAGAGAGAGGGGTTCAAAGCAGTTAAATAGACATGCTTAATTTCTGTTTTTTTTAAAGTTGGAATCATGTCCATTTAGGTTTTTAAAAAACCAAAATTAGGTAGTGCAGTCTATAAAAAAAAAACATTACAAAGCGGAAAAAACGGATATATGGGTAATAACATAAAGTTTTCAGTATTTTGGTATTAATAGAAAATAAAATAAATATTTTTATAACTTTTTCAAAAAAGTATCTAACAAACTATTTATTTTTTATACAAAAAAGGTTACAATCACAATTGATCGTTAGACTTGAAATCAAGTCATTGATGATGTGTCATTTAACACAAAATCCAAAACAAAATTTCTAACATGTTGTGAAATATTTGAAGGTAGTGAACTTCATATTCAATAATTAAAAATTATTGTAACCGCTTTTTTATAAAAAAATAAATGATATTTCTCACGATGGGATTTCTATGGAAGGTTCAGCCTTCTGCTGAACCATCATCTCTCTGTACTCATCCTCTTTTGTTAATTTAAAAAAACTGTATTCACCAATCTCTCTCTCTCTACAACCATACTCACCAACCTCTCTCTCTCTAGTTTTGGAGCATTAGGGCTTGAAAAATGATGGCATGCTTGAATCCAGTAAGAGAGTAAACCCAAGTCAAAAGTTGCATGTGCATGAATGGTACTTGTGTAGGTGAACCCGCACCAAACATACCCAATGCAAGGAAATATTAAACTTTATACTGGAAAAGGGTGTACCCACCTCATGCATAAAGGACGGTCAGAGAGGAATAAGAAAAATAAATGTCAAGTATGAGGCTGTTTTGATATTTAATTCTTAGACATTAATTGCTCTGTGGTCAATGGCAATAAATAAAAAGGAAAAGTTTATATAGAGCCGAGGCTCTAAACAATTAAATTGGAGCCTACCACTATCTACTCTAAACAATTATGTTTTCATAGATATGTTGATCTACATTATTTTTTAAGCTTTAAACTTTATAAATAAAGATGGAAATATATTTTGAGGCGATCACAAAGATTTCCGGTATTGAAACCACATTTATCGATACTATTTGAAGGTAGGCTCTAATTTGATTGTTTAGAGCCTAGGCTCTATACAAACTGCACCCATAAATAAAACCCCTTCATTATTTTCACCCCATAGATCAATGGTCTAGATCGCATGTGTTCTGAAAATTGTCGAGCCGGCTCAGAATGGGTGAAGTATCGGTTAAGATTTCATCGATTCTCATTGACTGTTTTTTAATAGAAAAAACCCTAGAGAATTGGTTAAGATTTTACCAATTCTCATGGACATTTCGGCTCAAGTAACCTTCAGCTAGCTCAAAACCAGTGGTTGATTGGTTCAACCCAACATATCTTTCAAAAAACCGGTCCAGAAGAACTTGGCTCAAGCTCATCCAGAACGCAATGAGGCTGATCCATTCCATCGTTTGCTTTTAGATGTAACGAGTCTTTCAGAAAACGGGTCCAGAAGAACTTGGCTCAAGCTCATCCATAAGGCAATGGGGCTGATCCATTCCATCGTTTGCTTTGAGATGTAACAATGCTCAAAGTAGATCCACATTTCTCAATGATTGCGAAATGGGCGGGTCGGGGTTTGGACTTTGGATCTCGACCTGGCCCAATTAGGTATGGGCATAATAGATCCAGGCTCAATTGAGTCTGAACACGGGTTGCGGTCTAGTGTGGACTTATCTACATTGGATCCAAGTTCAGCTTGGGATTCACCCAACCCAGACCACATATATATATAAGGCAGGTCTAGCACTAGGGCATAGACATTGCGGGTCAGGTTCATGTCTAAGTTTTAGGCCCTGAGCTCAGTGGATTAGGTTTGGATCAAGCTTGGCCCTGCCTTGTTCGGGCAGGCCTGAACCCAACCCCTTGCCACCGATAAAAATGTAAAAAGTTTATATATAAAATATGGTGCATCCTAATAAACATAGGAGTTAAGAAAAGGAAAAACTATAAAAATCTTTGCTTCATTTGAGTAATTAACCCAATGATTTTAGTTCATATGACTAGTTCAATGCCTACCATCCCTATAAGATAACAAAAGTAGCAACTAGGGGTGGGAATGGTTCAACCCATGTACCTGAACCGGTCCAGGTCTTGACCTAGATTTTGGGTCTAATCGGTGGGTTTGGTTTGGGTCCATTTGGCCTTGAAGCGACCTAGTTTGGGTTTGTGTCCAGCTTAGATCTTGTCGGATCAATTCGGGTCGAGGTCAACCCCACCCAATCGGATTTGGTATATATAATATACTAATAGAGTAATAATCCTATGAGATCCTCCCACACCCATGTGTGTAGGACCCCAAAGGATTACCATTAAATTTGGTACATATCTCTAGAAAAGTCAAGTCCCACACCAATGTGATAACTTTTATAAAGATCTATGCCAAATTTAATGGTGATCAGTTGGGGTCCTACACACATGGGTGTAGGAGGGTCTCATAGAATCATTACTCTATACCAATGGTTT
>NW_006500346.1:1398972-1412551 GCF_000471905.2 Amborella trichopoda | reverse complement strand
TATGCTTATTTTGATAAATTTCCTAATGAAAATGTCAATGCTATTAGGACGATTAGCCCAAAAATACATTAAAAAAAAGGGTGCGGTTTCAATAAGATTGCGATCTTAAACAATCCAATTAAGGCGCACCTTTAAATTTTATCTGTTGTAAAAAATTCTTAAGATTATCTTAAAATCTATTTTTGTGTCTAATTAGAAAATGTTAAACTCCAAAAATAGTTAAAATCAAGGAGATCTATAAACATATAAAAATATTGAAAATGGACAGCCTAGATGATATGTTGCAAGATGCACTATTTATGATACTCAAAAACTTTTTTCTTTTAAATTCATACATCTTGATGTCGATATGATCAAATAGAGGATTTTTTCAACATTAAAACAACCTTTGTGGTAGATTTTTGAGGTGCATCTGTAATTCTACATTTTATGGTTGCAACATTATATAAACTTTTCTCTTAAAAAATATCAGAATCATCCTTTCTTCATAGCCTAAGGTGACTTCTATGCTTAGATTTAATTATAAATTTGGAAACTTTATCAAAATTACAACCTATGCAACCAGGACACCTACCGCCATTGCACGGCCCAAGATCATAACATTTAGGGTTTAGGTTCATGGGTTTTGGGTATTATCAAAATACACGTTATTTTTTCAGTATTTACGTTTTTTTTCCTTTCTCTATCATTCCGCTAAGAATAATATGTATCTTGCTCTGCGTTTCGAAATTAAATCAAAAGCTGTGTAAAATGTTAAATAGTTAATATCTTAAGAGTATTTTGACAAATTTCCCTTACAGATTTATATCGCACACATTATTAACACCTCATACTCTCTTCGTTGAGTGTGCTTTTTAAAGTATCTTCACACGTATATCATTAAATATGTCTAAAAATATCAAATAATTCAATCGGGTGACACGTGAGTTTAACAACAATGTTAGAACTGTTAATAAACTGACAAATACATCCCACTTTACGAATTAATCTCAATTTACTTCAGTTATATGATCAAAATTGGATGATTATTGATCTACCTACCACATATAATAAAGACACAAAGCAATATGATTTTTTTTTTTTTAATTGCTCTTTTGTCCGACAATAACTACACCAGACAAGTGATATATAGTACATTGTACACAATTACACTGTATTTCATCTATAATACATTGTACACAAATGGATCATCTAATCCATCCCTCTTGGCTCATTTCGAATGTAGTTTAGTAAATGATGCTATTTAATTTTCCAACTTTAAATAAAAACAAAAAAATGAAAAATATCTTGTCTTAATTACGAATCCATTTCATTTATTTCAAAATCCCCAAAATTAGCACACAAAATAAAAAATTCCATATTCACCCCAATCATGCCAAGGGGCATGGTGATAATTTCCATGAAACAAGGGCATGGATGTCATTTGGTATAAGTCAGGGGTAGCCATCTCTGGTTCGATTAGTGAAAGCACAGAGTGTCACCCCAGGGCAGTGTATTCAATATTAAGAAAACCCAGGGGTATTTACGTTATTCTCATGGAAATTATGCTTTCTTCTTCTCTACTTAAAGCCGCCTCACCCCCACTTTCTCTCTCTGAAACACCACCCCACGAGGCTTAGAGAGAGAGAGAGAGAGAGAAGGCAAAGAGTCATAGAGATAGAAAATTGAGTCTTAGAGAGAGAAAGAGAAGACACAGAGGATTATCAGAGGCATAAAATGGAGGCTTAGAGAGAGAAAGAGAAGACAAAGAGGATTATCAGAGAGGCATAAAATGGAGGCTTAGAGAGAGAAAGAGAAGACAAAAGAGGATAATCAGAGAGGCATAAAATGGTGGCTTAGAGAGAGAAAATAGAGAGGTCTTAGAGAGAGAAAATAGAGAGGTCTCAGAGAGAGAGAGCAGAGAGAAGACCGAGACTGTTTCAGCCATGGTGAAGGCGTCACTATTTGGTGCCGTTAAGTCTCATTCCTGGTTTCGCCGCCCAAAAATCCTCTCTGTCACAGTTACCGTCACCCTCTGCTTCCTATTCTACCTCCTCGGAAACTATAATCAGTCTTATGGGTCCAGGCCCACCGCCACCCCAACTGCTGGCTTTGTCCGCGGCTGCAATCTGACGGAATCCGTCATCCTGGACTTCGAGCGCCACCACATGGCGGAGCCCGACTCTGAGTCGGATGCAGCTGCAGCTAAGGCCCGGTTGTTCCCACCGTGCGAGCCGAGGCTCAGCGAGTACACCCCGTGTGAGGACCGAGACCGGTCGCTGAAGTTCGAGAGGCAGAGGCTCATTTACAGGGAGAGGCATTGCCCCGAGAAAGGTGAGCTCTTGAAGTGCAGGATCCCGGCTCCGTTCGGGTACAAGAGGCCATTTCCATGGCCTCAGAGCAGGGATTTTGCCTGGTTCAATAACGTTCCTCACAGAGAGCTCAGCGTCGAGAAGGCGGTGCAGAATTGGATAAGAGTCGAGGGAGAAAGGTTCCGGTTTCCGGGTGGCGGGACGATGTTTCCGAGGGGGGCAGATGCTTATATTGATGATATTGAGAAATTGGTTCCTCTACGGAACGGGTCGATTAGGACCGCCATTGATACTGGTTGTGGGGTGAGTTTCTCTTTTTCTAAATTATTTTGTTGGGTTTCTCTCTCTAAATTCTTTTACGAGGTTAATTGTTTTTTGGGTTTCTCTCTCTGTTATGTGTTGACGTTGGGTCTCTCTCCTAAATTCCTTCGTTGGTTTCTCTCTCTTGATTTCGTTTGGGTTTCTCTCTCTCTGTGGAGTCGCTGAAAATTGGAGGTCTATGAGGTGGGTCAACCACTTTCTCTTAGCTCTCTCTCCCTCTAGATTCTTATCAAATTTTAAAACTTGATTTTTTTTTGTTGTTGAATAGTTAACATGAATTTCATTGATTTGTCAAAAATTCAAAATTCATCGATTTATTTTTGAAATATTATAAAAAAAAAGATATTTTTTTAGTTTTTTTTTTGGATGATTGCAGAGAATTGCAGAGATATGTTCATCAGAAGGGTCTCTCTCTTGTAATTCTTTTTTTACTTCTAAAAATTTGTTTTTTTTAACCCTTTTTTTTTTTATTTTAGCATTTTGACTGTGTATTAATATCTTTTGTGTGTTTTTTATCTTTTAATTTGTCTGTTTATATAGGTTGGGTTTATCTTCTTTCCTTTTTTTCTTATGGATTTTTAAATTACGAAAAATCGATCTTTTTATTCCTTTTGATGCATTAATTGAGAGATGGGCTTATCTGTGGGGACATTGATACTCTTTGAATGAGTTTTTTGTTTCATTTTCTTGTTTTTTGAATGGGGGTTTTTGTTTCATTTTCTTGTTTTTTAAGTAGGTTTTTATTTCATTGTCCTTTATTTTTTTGTTGGGTTGCTCAATTGGGAAAAGAAAGCTTGGCCTTATTCTCTTTGTTTCTGGCTTTTTGCAATACCTGGCCCCCCCTTTTTTTATTCATTTGAATCTCTCTTGCAATTTCTTTTTCTTTTTCTCTTCAATAACTCAATTTGTTTCTTAATTTCATAAATTTTCCAATTTTTGGTTACCCCTTCAGTTTCTTTAGTGGTATTTTGGCTGAAATTAAGAAGAAATGCATGCTCCTTCATGGAAATTATAGAGAACGTGGCATAATCAAATTTTTACCTCTTTTTTTTTTACTTGGGTAAATTTCACTTTAAACTAATTTATTTTTCAGGCTTTGCCTTGTGTCTTGGACGAAGTAAGGGCAAATTCGCCACTGTTTTTTTGGTTTAAAATGGATTCATTAATTTGGTCTAATCAGACGGCTTAATGCTTCCAAGGGGGATGAATCATAGAAAGGTAAGAAGTGCAAAAATATGAGAAATTCAATGGCTTCAAGTCTTCTAGTGCCTGCCCCTGACTAAAAAATGACCAAAATACCCTTTTTGAGTGTTTTATTTGGAGACTTGTCTCCCTCTCTCCAGAAATTCTCTCTCTAATTCCAGTTTTTTTCTCCACTCCCATACATTTTAGAAAAATAAGTGTAATTTCTTCTGAAAGTATTTTTTAAATGTGAATTGTGGGGGTCTAGGAACATGGAATTCTAGTTATATGAATCTATTGGATTGGTTTTTTTTTTTTTCTATCTTTTGAGTTGGCTTTTATTTTCTTTCCTTTGAATTGGCTTTTTTTCTTTCTTTCTTTTGAATTGGCTTTTTTAATTATAATAAAATTCCTTTACGTCATTTGGAGAGAGAGAGAGACCACCAAAGAACTTATGAGAGAGAGAGACCACCAAAGATCTTAAGAGAGAGAGAGAAAGATCTTAAATGGAATTTTGTCTATTGAGACAAAATGGTTATGATAACAAATGAGAGAGAGAGAGAGAGAGAGAGAGAGAAACAAATAATGTATTGAGACATATAACATGAGACAAGTGGGGGGTGGTGTTTTGTGATTATTATTATTAAGACTCTTTGGGTGTTGATTAATTTATCAGTCAATGCTAAGAAGGCTCACCCCTTTCATTGAATCTTACTTAAATCTTATTGGCATGTGAACATTTGTGGTACAAAAAAGGCTTTAGAGAGATGTCACTTTTAGGCTAGAAAGGGCCTAGATTCATATTTATGTGGGGGTGTTCTTAATATAATCCTAATTGGATTTTATTTTATTTTATCCTTTTTTAATTGTGATTTATATCAACTTTTATTGAACCTTTTTGGTTTTCATGCAGGTTGCTAGTTGGATTCTAATCCTCACTATCTTAATTTTCTAACCCCAATGATTTCGCTTTTTTAATTTGTGGTTGACAAGAACTTTTTAGTGGACCTTTTTGGTGGTCCTTCAGGTTGCTAGTTGGATTCTAATCTTTACTCTATTTTTTTGAGTATTTCTAATCCGTACTCTATTGATTTTGTCTCCCATTGATTTTTTTTGCTTTTTATATAATTTGTGATTCAGAATAACTTTTTAGTGAACCTTCTTGGTGGTCACGCAGGTTGCTAATTGGATTCTAATCCTTACTACGTTGATTTTCTCAGTCTAGTCATTTTTTTTAATTGAGAAATTTACTCGGATATAACTTAAAAAAAAAAAACCCATAAATAGAACAATGTAATTACATTCATAACTTCTTTTCTATCTTTTATTATTTTTTTAAATTTACCCAAATCAATTGGGCCTTGAAAGTATAAAGTTGAGTTTGGGACGACCTCATCTGATTACTTGGACCAAGAAGTTCAAATTTCTTAGAAACCTCAATATGGATTCTTATTCAATGGGCTTTTTGTCGAAACCTCAAATTCATTTTGGGCTCTTTGTCGAAATTCAGACCTCCAAATTCTGAAACCTCAAATTCATTTTGAGTTTTTTGTCGATAATCAGACCTTCAAGTTCTGAAGCACACAGATGAGTTTGAAGCACAAAGATGAGTTGAAAAAAAAATAACGACGAAAGACTTTCAAGTCCTGAAATACGGAAAAAGGAATTTCTCTGTGATGCGTGCGTGTGTAGAATAACTTTTTAGTGAACCTTTTTGGTGGTCAGCGAAATTGCTTGTTGGATTTTAAAATTGCTATATCGGAATTCTTAGCCGAATGAATTTTATTTAAGTGTTTTTGAAATTTTATCAAAATACACCTAAAAATCAACTATCTAACATTTTATTCGTACCTTTTGATTTAGTTGTCAAAATACCCACATTTAAGGGTTGGCAATGGACTTGGATGCCGACCCGGACCTAGACCTGGCCTAGGACCTGAGGGGTAGACTCTATCTGGGTCCGGGTATGATCTAAAACTTGGACCCGGTGGGTCGGGTCCGGGTCCAATTCATGGACCTGAACACTATTCGGGTCCGGGGTTGAATCCGACTTAACTTTGCCACTCCTACCCACATTTTTTCCATTATCTTTTAATTTAATTTCAAAATACCCATCAAAATAGTTGAAAACCTAAGCTGTTAGATTTTTGAAACTTACATTTCTTTTGATAAATTTCTATATATATATATATATGATTTTTTTTGTTTTTTTTTTGGTGATTGAAGATAAACTTTTTTTGAATAAAGTTTTTGTTGGTGGTGCAGGTTGCTAGTTGGGGTGCTTATCTCATGTCAAGGGACATATTGGCCATGTCTTTTGCCCCAAGGGACACCCATGAGGCCCAAGTGCAATTTGCCTTAGAACGTGGGGTCCCAGCCATGATTGGGGTTTTGGCTTCAAAAAGACTCCCCTACCCTTGTAGGGCCTTTGACATGGCCCATTGCTCTCGTTGCCTCATCCCTTGGCACCTTCATGGTATGCATAACTGAGTCCTTTTCTGCAAGCTTTAAGCTTAAGGTTCACCCAACTTTTTTGTTTTGTTTTGTTTTTTTATTTTTATTTTTGGGGGGTGGGGAAGTGATTGATTTGCCTTTTGGGTCTTTGATAAGTGTGTTTTTCACCAACTCAATTTGACTTGGTGGACTAGTTGGCTAACTTGTTACTCTCACATATAGTATATATTTAGTTGGCTAATTCGTTGGCTGACTTGGCTGGGCTGACTTGGCTGGACAAATTGGCTATATTATTTAGTATATATATTTTTAAATATGTAATATATATATATAAAATAATTTTTCTATTTTTTAAAGAAATTTCTAGGCTCGGATCTGGGTCTAAATGACTTTGGATCGTCATTTGGATCCGACCACTTGGACCTGACCTAGGTCAGGTTTGGGTCCAGATCAAGGTCGTCTCGGATTGGCACCCCTACCCATAGATTCAACCAAAATAAGGGAAACCTTTTTATGTGCCCAAAAGACTTTATAGCCTTGTGGGAATATACTGTCCATTTACTCATTTGGGTAGACCCGTTATGGAAGTAATTTTAGGACCCCAAATTTTGGGGATGTAACCTCTACAGATGAATCCTAGGGGACAAAAAAATAAATAAAATAAAAAGGAGAATTGAACCCACTGTGTACTAGAAAAAATAATGTCTCAAGATTGAAGAGTCACCGTCTAATTTTTGAAGTGACAGATCTAAATGTCAAAAAACCTAAAAATTCAAATTTTTTTCTGTTGGAAATAATCATCTAATGATTTTTAAGCGGTTCTCAAAATTGAAGACCGAAAAATTCATCCCAAATACGTATTTTTACTTATGAGTATATACGCATTATGCTCCAACATAAATCATGTGTCCCCGGTCTGATCTTAATCAGACGTTTGGGAGTAAGTCGATAACAATATGTCTCATTTGAATTGGATGGTTGGAGTGCGTCTAGAACACTATTACTGGCTGGCCCAAAATTAGTGGCTGTTATCTCATTCTCAACTGTCCGATCAAGTTGGAAGTGCTAGATGCAAATTTTAGAAGGTAAAATAAATCACTGTTGAATGCCTATTTGGAAGAAACCTCAGGGAAAATGGAAAGGTATACGGACCATGAAAGCCACAATGGCATGTTCACTATTCGTGGGAAAGTATAGTATACTCTAGGGCGAGTACACTGTAGCAATGTTCGCAATGTGAGCATCCATACCATAGTCTCATTGCTCTTTTTATCTTTGGATTTACTTCCATTTTGTCGTTAATTTGAATCAGTGATACAGTCTTAACACGTGGATAACTGAAACTACAGATGGGCAAAACCTTATAGAGGTGGATCGAATTCTTCGGCCCGGCGGATATTGGATTCTTTCAGGACCGCCGATAAATTGGAAGACACATTGGAAAGGTTGGCAGAGAACAACGAAGGATCTCATGGCTGAACAAAATGCGATCGAGGCGGTGGCTCGAAGCCTCTGTTGGAAGAAGATCAAAGAGAGGGGTGACATAGCTGTTTGGCAGAAGCCCTCGAACCATGTCCACTGTAAAATCAACCGCAAGGTCTTCAAGAACCCACAATTTTGCAAAGCCTTGGATTCGGAGTCGGACTCGGCATGGTAAGCTTCTATACAAGAATTGTGAAATCTTATCATGAAATTGTTTTTGACAACCAAATTCTTGATTGTTTTGATCCAAGGTTTTTGAGATCTTGTAATGGAATTTTCTTAACAACCAAATTTTTGTATCTTTTGAATGTTCTATTTTGAAATCCTATCATGGAATTGTTTTAAGAGCCAAATTCTTTTTATTTTTGAACTTCTACCCAAAACTTTTTGAAATCTCATAATGAAATTGTTTGACACGAAATTCTTGTTTAGTTTGAAAAATATGATTTATCTTGGTTTATTTAGTGATGGATTTCGAAAATGAGCTTAAAAAAAAGAAAGAAAGAAAGGTGGATGCTCATTAAGGGGAATATTTTTTATGTGCTCTATGGTGAATGGTGCATGCTCCCATTTATGTAAATTATGGGGCTAATTTAGGCCGATCTTGTGAAGTCATTTTTGGGGGTGGCCATGGACCTAGACCTAGACCTGACTTGGAACCTGAGGGATAGACTCGATCCAGATCTGGGTATGGGTCAAAAAATTGGACTAGTCGGGTTGCCGGACCCGATCTCGTACAGGGCACATGTCTCTGAACACTTGAAGGGCGCACAACCAAGTGATTCAACCTAGCATTATCCAAGGGCCATAGAGTATAGTTTTTGTTTTTCTTTTAAAAAATTCGTTATCGAAAGTTTGGGGTGTAGATTCAATTTTATAGCGTGTACCGAATAAAAATGAAAAGAAAAAATATTTTAAAAAACAAAAATCAACCTGAATACTCTTAGAACATTTAGGGGTATTTTGGTTAACTTTTGTTATTCAAAATAGTTTTTTATTTTATTTTATTTTATTTGGTGGTCTCAATAGAAATAGAAATAAATCTATGTCCCAAATTTCAAGTAATCTTTTAAGGTTGCGGTTTCCATAAGGATGCAACCTTAAATTATAATCATACTATATAATTTTGATGTAAAATGCTATTAGGATTATCTTAAAATATATTTTTATATCTAATTATAGAATTTTATATTAGAAAAATAGTTAAAATCAAGTAGATCTATAAACATATAAAAATCTCGAGAATGGACGGTGTAGATAATATATTATAAAATGTACTATTTTTTAGATCCGAAATCTTTGTATTTTTCATAGTCATCGGTTTCGATGTTGCGATGGTCGATCGCAAGGTTTTCAACATCAAAACAATCTTTTTCGAACGATTTTTGAGGTGCATCTATAGCTGTACAAGATTTCAACAAACTTTTTCCATCTTTTAAAAAGGATTACTTTATTTTTGACGGTTGGATATGACGTAGTCCAAACTGAATGGTTGTACGTGGATAAGAGACTTTTCAGTCCACGCGTGCGTTTTATTTGATAATTGAGGGTTTTATTATTATTATTTGAAATTAAGGTGCCACACGATTTTTTGATAAGAATTGGGGTTTATTTATTTATTTTTGAATGTTATAAGAATTAAGTATTTAGTATGAGAATGAGGGCCAACATATGAGTTGGCCAATTTATGGAAGAATCCTTGTGTAGGCGTGCGCATAGGCATGCCTTGCAGGGCAGTTCATTGTATGTAAGCATAGGTCTGTTCATTGTATTTAGCCATGTTGTATTTTTTTTTCTATAGCAAGGTTGGTGGTTTTTTACCAAAAAAAAGTTGGGTAATGTTTTTCAAAGAAAAAAAGAGTGTAATTATGATATTTTTGCCTGAACATTTATGACTTTTCTTGGGAATGGTAGCAAACTTGGATGGTGCACTTCTTCCTTTTTGTAATATTCCAAAATCCGAACCAATTTTGAGTTGGGTTTTTTTTTTTTCCTTCCCATATAGTTAGACCTGATCATGATCCCGGTCCGGGTATGGTTCAAAAATTGGACCGGGTCGGGTCTGGGTTTGGGTCCGTTAATATTTTTTGGATTTCAATATATGAAATACATTTAAATATGGTAGAATATATAAATGTTTTGATTATTTGGTCGGATATGAGATTGGGTCCCACACTATATTTTTGGTTTTTGGGTTTAGATCTAGGTCCGGTCGGACTCAACCAGACCTGTTTTCACCCCTACTTATAGGACGAAAATAATGCATAAAGCAAAAGTATAATGGGGTGCTCTAGAGAATATTTTAAATGAATGGTGGCCCTCTTTTACGTCTAAAAGTTGGACATCTAAAGTAGTCCATGTGTTGAAAAAGTCCAATGTATAAGATTTATGTGCATACTCATATTACATATTGAGTGGATTGCTCAACGATGCATCATGAGTGATACACATGTGCGCTCTCTCGGGACTCAGACATGTGTGTCGACACATTAAGAATACGACACTAGTATCTGATTTAATGAATTGTTTTTAATATTTTTTATTAAATTCATTATAAAAATATTTAATATCACTTAAAATCTCAATTCCTTTTTATTTAAATAGTGTATGGAATTTTGTGTGTCTGAAAAATCAATTTTGAGATAAGAATTTCTGACGGTCATTTTGTATGATACAATTAAGAACATTGTCTTTTTGTATGGGGAGAAAAAGGGGATTATATATTACAAGGCTATTTCCCTTTGGCTCAAGAATCCGGCGGTTTGAGATGTTCACAAGGTTTGAAATTCTTTTTTTTTTCTTTTTCGATTTTGAGCTAAGTGTTATGAGAAAAGTCTGGCAATTTGTGATGTTCACAAGGTTTGAAATTCTTTTTTTTTTCCCTTGATGCTCTAATAGTGCGATTTCACATTCAACAACCGAAGTTGATTGAGAGTCAAAAGCTAGATGGTTTATTATCTATAATAAGCATAATTATAGTTGATATGTTTAGTCATGTGTTTTGTTTCATGATATTAGTGTGGTCAATATTACAAATTATTTTCGCCAAAATGCCGTCTTTGTTCCTCCTTTTTTTTTTTTTTTGCCTGTTAATTTTTTAGAGGTAATTTTATCATTTGTTGGGGTTAAAGTGATATTTACGTTGAGAGGCAGTCATATTTTATAATAGTGTAGCATGACACCCTGAAGCATATCCTTGTTTTTCAGTGTGAATGTCACTTTTCCTCCACAAAATGATGAAAATATTTTTTTAAGAAAGGTGTGGACACTTTGAAAAGAAGTAAGGAAATTTGATAACTACAGCTTCACTTTTTTAATGCTTTTAATGTTAAACTCTGTGTGACTTAATTATACTGACCTTATAAATCCTATAAAATAAGCACAAATTTGAAAAAAATAAAGCAATCTTGATAATATTGAGTTAATACTCTTGTTTAATGTTACACTCTGTATGACTAGATATCTGAACCTTATAATTCCAATCCCTTAGTGAAATTAAAGGAAATTTATCAAACTATACTAAGATTCAAACTATTTAATATCTTACTCACATTTTTTTTTATGTAATTTTAAATAGCTCGATGTACTTTTGATCAAAATTTGGGTAGCACATCAAATGACACCTCAAAATGGCTTTGAAATTTATCAAATTTCACTTAAGGTAAAATATTAAAAGGAAACAATTTGTACACGGTGGCAAACCTATAAAAGTATTCTTGCATTCATCTACAACCTCTATTTTAGTTGGATGTTGTAGATTTGGCATTTATCTTTAATTTGTTAAATTTTGACACTAGCTTAAAAGACCTTTTAAATTTATATCATCTAGCTAAAATAGGCAATGTAGTACAATGCAATCTTACTTTTTACAAGTGAGTTCGCATGTTGCCTCATATATTGTAATATCACGACCAGACCGACCAACGAGGTGTTAGGTTCAGTCAAAGTCGGTCTGACTGTGGGTTAAATTAGTTAGATTGGAATTAAAAATATATAAATAAAAATAAAAATAATTTAAAAATATGGAATATATTAATAAATTTTACTCATCTTTATTTAGCTAGTCAGTCTTTTAGATTAGATCGATCAAGGCACCAGTCTCGGTCAAACCACCGGTCCTGTCCGCTGTCGATAGTTATGAAATAAATTCATCCATTGTTAAATAGTTCAAATTTTTAGTTATATTTTGATACATTTATTTAAAACTGAAGCATGCCTAATTTCACTGGTGATTCAGGTACAGAGATATGGATACATGCATGACACCATTGCCAGAGGTGAATGATATAAAAGAAGTTGCAGGTGGTGAATTGAAGAGATGGCCTGAGAGATTAATGGCTGTGCCCCCCAGAGTACTTGGTGGAAGTGTTGAAGGAATTAATGGTGAAGCTTTCATCAAAGACACTGAGGATTGGAAAAAGAGGGTTTCATATTATAAGATGGTTGTATATCAATTAGGGCAGAAGGGGCTGTATCGAAATATTTTGGACATGAATGCCCATTTAGGAGGGTTTGCTGCTGCACTCATTGAAGATCCTGTTTGGGTGATGAATGTTGTTCCCCCTCAAGCCAAGGTTGATACACTTGGAGTTGTCTATGAGAGAGGGTTTATTGGCACTTACCATGACTGGTTAGCTCCCTTTCTCTCTCTAGTTATCTATCACTCTTCAGTTATCTCTCTCTAGCTCTCTCAGTACCGGTGTTCGAAAAATCGAACCGGCCTCAGAAACCGGCCAAGGACCGGGTCCGAGTTACTGGTAAACCTTGAACCGGCCTAACCGGATGTGTCCCGGCTGGTCCATAAAGTGTTAGAAACCTATAAACAGCTAATTTTTTAAAAAAAAATATGAAAAATATATTTAAGGCCTAACTAAATAAAGCATATCCAAATGAAGTTAAGTTGAAAAGTAGTGAAGAAAATGGATTTTAGGTATTTTCAAATTTTTTTAAAAAAAGATGGAAAAATATAAAAATAAGTACTTTCTAATCTTTGCTAAAATGATAAAAAATATTTTTCAAAATGATAAAAAATATTTAAAAACAAATTACAAATAAATCAATTATTTTTTAGGATTTTATAGATATGTTTTGGAGTATTTTTTAAATACCCGGCCGGACCATCAAAATTGGATCGGTCAGTTCTTGCTTCCAATTTGATTGTCTGGTTCTGAGTTGGACCGGCGGATTTGACGAACACGGCTCCATGCTAATCACTCTCCACTTATTTTTATCTCTATTTTAATTCTCTCTCTAGTTATCCATCTCTTTAGTTCTCTCTCTCTTCTGTAGGCGTGTCTCTCTCTCTCTCTAGAAGTGTATCTCTCTACTGAGTTAATAAGTTCACACTATGCACTAGTTTGTAGTAATGGCACGTCGGCAACAGCTTAGAAGAGAAAACGTGTGTGTCTCTCTCTCTAGAATCTCCCAAGTCGTGAGCCTTGTGAGAAATGGGCTAAATTTTCCCCATTGCACGACCCAAAATGTCCTGTTTTCTCTCTCTATTCTACATTTGTTTAACCCGATGTTTCTGGCCTTGACGGGGTTGACCTTAGATATTGGCTTCTCTCTCTCTCTAAATTCTCTCTCTTATGCGCACTTCTCTTACCCATATTGAAGAGAGAGAAATGGTTTGTTTTTTAAGAGAGAGATATAGTGATGCTTGGAATTTGGTGCAGGTGTGAGGCCATGTCGACGTATCCAAGGACGTACGACCTCCTCCATGCAAATGGAGTATTCACCATCAACCAAAACAGGTATATCTCATCTCTGGTGTTTTAAATCTTGGCGAGGCGGTTGATTTGGATGGAAATCGATAGGGACTAAATTAATTTTGAAGTAAATAAGGTATA
>NW_006500346.1:1371137-1396208 GCF_000471905.2 Amborella trichopoda | reverse complement strand
CGTTACGTTACGTTAACGGTTAACGGTAACGGTACGGTACGGTTAACGTAACGTAACGTTACGTTACGTTACGTTACGTAGTTAGTAGTAGAGAGAGAGAGAGAGAGAGAGAGAGAGAGAGAGAGAGAGGGGGGTCATGTAAAGGTCCCTCTGAGAGAGAGGTGGTGGGAGGGGGGGTCGATGTAAAGAAGGTTCCCTCTGAGAGAGAGAGTCAGAGGTAGGGGGTCATGTAAAAGAGAGAGAGAGAGAGCATGTGGAAAGCCTGAAATAAAATAAAATAAGACTTACTATACCTACAAGTTCTTAATCACTCCTTGCCCAAACATTAAAAAGGCAAAAAAATTAAAATAAAAATAAAAGTAATTCTTATATTCACATCGCTTAGGTGGTTCATGAGAAAGAGACCATGCCTTCTTCTCTCTCTAGAATTTCTCTATCTAAAACTCTATATATACATGTATGAGCCATGAACTAGAACCACTACTACTAAGATGTCTTCTCTCTCTAGTATTTCTCTCACTAGAACTCATGTGCAGGCCATGGCCATTGCTCTTGTGGTCTTGGCTTTGGCATTAGGCCATGGTAAAGCGCAGAACACTTGCTCAAATCAGCTGAGCGGCCTGAACCAGTGTGCTCGGTTTTTGGTGCCTGGTGCATCTCAGGTGGCTCCCAACCAAGAGTGTTGTTTGGCTCTCCAAGGGGTTGAACAGAGATGCCTCTGCGAGACGCTCCGGATCGTCTCGAGGTTGCCGAGTGCCTGCAACCTCGTGCCGCTCAATTGCGGTATCGGAATCTCTCTCTCCCTGCATAAATATTTTATCTCTCTCACATTAAGTTGTTGGCGCATTCTGCACTAGTCTCTCTCTCATTCTACATACATGCATTTGGCTCATTCTTTGCTATTATCTCTCTCTCTAAGCATTTGGTCATTCTCTACTGTCTCTCTCTCTATATAAGAATTTGGTCATTCTCTACTGTACTTTCTCTCTCTTCATGTATGCATTTGGCTCATTCTTTGCTATTGTAATCTCTCTCCTCTCTCTTGGTTGGTTAAGTCTGTAATATTCTCTCTCTATCCTCTCTCTTAGTTGGTTAAGTCTGTAATATTCTCTCTTTCCTCTCTCTTAGTTGGTTAAGTCTGTAATATTCTCTCCTCTCTCTTAGTTGGTTAAGTCTGTAATATTCTCCTCTCTCTCTCTCTCTCTCTCTCTCTCTCTTATTCTTTACTATTTGATCTCTCTTTTTGAGTATTTGGCACATTCTTTACTACTATGATCATTCTTTAATTATTTGACACGTCTTTGACTATGATCTCTCTATCTATTGCCTTTTTTCCTTTCTTTTTTATTTTTTATTTTTTATTTTATTTTTTAATGTTAACCGTGATTTTCATTAATATAGAGTCTATTGCCTCATTTTTTATCATTCTTCACTACAATGAGATCTCGTTAGGTATTTGGCTCGTTCAGTTTCATTTTTACTATGAATTTCCCTTTTCTATTCGAAAAAAGTCCACTTATCTAGCCGTTCGATTTGAATGATTGACTGAGATAGACCTAATCACAATCTCATGCCGCTATTATGTGTTATTTTTTATAAAAATATTTTGACACTAAATTTTGAGCGGCCATTTAACGCTTAAAATCGCACTTGCAAATAATAGAAATAAAATTCGTAATAAAATAAAATGATCAAAATAGCTTTAAAAGTTTTAAAGATACGTTGATTGTTATATTTTTTTTGGAAAATTATCAGAAATATATTTTTATTTTCGCCTAATTGAAAAAAAACCCTCAACTTTCACAAACCTCGTCTACACATTTTTTCCTCAATTTTAAAATTTTTTTTTTTTACCAAAATACCATTCACGGTGGTCGTATTATTGTGAAGCCCTAACATTACCGTACTTTAAGTACCATAATGACTACTCTATTTTATACGGCATTTTAAATGCCGTGATAACGGGAAGTATTTTAAATGCTAAAAAAGAGAAAAAAAGGTGTAGTCGAGGTTCATGAAAGTTGATGGTGGTTTTTCTTATTTGTCAAAAATCAAAGTACATTATTGATAATTTCCCTATTTTTTAGGTGCACCCCTTTGAGATAGTGATACGTACCAAATTTCAAATTCATATTACCTATAGAAAACGAATTAAATATAAAATACTATGAGGTGTCAGATCTAGATTCAACGATTAGTGACTCACTTTATCTAAATTGGACGGGTTGAAAGTATATATATAACTTCTATACACTAAGAGATGTATAGAATTCTTTGCTCCTACTCTCTCTCTATCTTATTGGTCATCCTTTCCTATGCTCTCTCTTATTGGCTCATCCTTTACTAAGCACTCTCTCATTTTGCTATGCTCTCTCTCATGGCCTCGTCCATTACTGTGTTCTCCCTCTGTTGGCCCATATTTTGCTATGATCTTTCACTAAATTTCACTATGGACTTGATATATATAATTATTATATTTTTTTTATTTTTTATTTTTATTTTACAGGTGCATGAAGGCAAAAAGCCGTGAATAAGCGTGGAACATACGCAGTGAACTTTAGATTTAGATTTTTTTGTTTTCTTTGTAGTTTCTTCTTTTTCTTATATAAAAAGATATGTAATGGGAGGAAGCCCTCCTACAAATAAACGAACTTTTTTCTTTCTTTGATAGTAAGGAATGAAGTTGCTCTATTTGCTCTATAACTATTATCCTTATTGTCTCTTTTATTGGCAATTTTTGGATAATTAGTGGGACCTTAATAAATTAATATAGTATTTATTATGTAATATACTTTTATTAAGATTGGAAATTATAAATTTCAATAATACAAAATGTAAATTATGAGTACATAAATTTTTTATTGAATGATAAACTTTACAATAATTTCTAAATGGATAACAAATTAAAATATAAAAAAACCACTATCTAACTTATATATCCATTATCAATAGGAAAAGTATACAATGAAATCATTTACATGTTGTATAAGGTTTTCACAATTAATATTGACTTTTGAATGTGAAATTGGGTGGTTACATTCATTCTATTGACCAAGCACAAAGTTCAAAAGAAATTTTCTCGACACTCAAACTATCAAGTCTCACAATGGATGGTTATAAGCAATTGTGACCTTGTACAATAGATAAATAGTCTCATTGTATACAATCCCTTATGAATATCTTGTTGCTCCGATTTGTACTATTATTGGGAGAATATTTTATCATGATAATGATGGGCAGCACTCAATATTGTGATTAGTTGATTTTATCAGGATATTATCAGAGCTATTATTAGCATCAAAGATATTTTATATTTATCAGAGATAATTGACACAAAGTGCCCTACAAGAAAATCAAATCAAATGTGAATGGAACTTATGAAACTCCATGAGTGTAGTAACAAATAATCACAGTCTGATCAAGGAGGGTGTCTCACGAGTAGTCAGCTTAGGAATGGAACTTAGGCTTGATTGGTTAGCAGTTGACATTAGCAACTTTGCATCTTAAATACGATTCCTACTACTCGTTAATCCCAAAAAAAAAAAAAAAAAACACTATTACTTGTCAACTTACAAAAAAAAAATAAAAAAAATTAATAGGACTGGTATAACAAATAAAGCCTATGTGAGACTCTAAAATGAAAGTCCGAATAAGTTTGTAGAGACGTGGAGTGATATAACAAGGAGAATGCATGGCCCACTTTACCAGCCACCACAACAGCTCTTACCTAAGCAAACCATTAATTACTCATCATTTATCCAAACAAAAGAGAAGCTTCATATATCATGATTTCACAGCACAATTGAGTTTATTTTTCTTTCTTATTTGGTTTTAATTTCTCAAACTTATTGAAAGAAAAATAAGAAAATGAAGCCCCCTATGGAGATTTTAAATTAAAATTAAAATTTTGAAGATTTTAAATCAGGAAAGTATATAATAAAATTTTTTACTCTTGATATAGAAAATGTCATAACCATTTTTTGCTGTGAAAAATGAAATTAAATAGGTTGAAGTGTGCCATTGATCATGGTCAAAGTTTATAAAAAAAATTCTCACTACAGAAACAATACATTCCCTATGACCATTTTGTACAAAAATAAATATAAATCTTGTTAGCTTATCCATTGCAAATAAGTGAGTTTCCACTTGACCCAAATTCGGGTTGGATCCATATCCAAATAATGTAAAAAAGACCCAAATAGGCTAGGTCAAGTCTCAGTACCCTGGGATGGATTATTTTAAAAATATTTATTATAATAGATTTACTTTCCTTCAATCTAGACCAAGTCCATGCCCATCACAACGGCTCAGGTCCAATGACGGGGGACTCAACACGAGTCCTCCGGGTCAAGTCTGGATCCTACTAGGAACAAAGAAAACAATAAAACACAGTTAGTGGAACTAGCATTGTACTTGGTTGACCATAGCATCTTCACATGAAACTATCAAAAAGAAAAAGACAAATAGAGTGGAATCTTATTCAATTGCATTGACGGTTGTGATTGACTAAGGACAATGATATTTGATTTTTCACATTGAAAGTGCAAAAATCAACTAGACCATTATGGAAAACAAACCAAAATTCCCTTGAGAATCTACTTAATGAGAGGCACTACTTCTCTTTCTACTTATTCCCATCCTGATTTTTCCTTTGTCCATTATTTTTTCCCCCAAGTCTAAAGTGGATAAGAGTGAGCTACTAATGGAAAATCACCACTAATGGAATGGGCTTAATCAAACTCACTAGTGATTAATTTTCTTCAATGTTTATCGGTCTGACTCAAGTTCACATGAGTCAGACTGGGACATTTTTAATAAAAAAAATACAGAAAATAAGAAACATGCTATTCGAGGTTTTTTCGGCTTAAAATCATATGGCTTGTGATCTGGTTCAAACTGCACCCGTTTGTTCTTTAATCCTTTATAACCACAAGAAGAAAAGTCAGAAGGACCGAATTCTATTTTTAAGTGAGGTTTGTATAAGGTGCCCTCTTTATACTGTGGAAGTCAAGCGCAATTCTTGATTTTGCCTTGGAGGTGCAGTTTCAGTGTTGAAAACCTATTTTGTCTTATAATGTTTTGAAAATCTATTTTTATCACTATGAGATTTAGAATACCAAAAAGGGTATAGATCAATCGGATCTACTGACACTTTTTTTTTGGGTTAGTAAATTTATAGATACTTGAAATATTCAAACTACACTAATTTATTACAACATACATTATTTTTAAAAATCAAATTGTTTAATTATATCCACATATCTTATGGTCCAGATGATCAGATTGGAATCTTTTCTAACACCATAATACTCTCTTCTAAAAGATTTTTGAAACGCACCTTTACTCATTTACTCGAATATAAAGGTAATACAAGGGTTGAACTTATATAAACATTTTCCTATATTACCCTTCCAATAAATCAGATTCAGCTCCCCCTACCCCCAATTATTTTCCCTTTCAATAAAATCATCATTCTCTGACGTTGCAAGGGCCGACTTGTCTTTGTAGTTACCGAAAGCATCCAAGAGTTGGTTAATTTTAATCACTCAAAATAAATCGCATTCCCCGCCAACTGCCCTTTTTTTACCCTCCATTTTCTTTCTTCTCTTTTTTTTTTTCCTTCCATTTTCTTTCTTCTCTTTTCAACAAAATCATCTCTCTCCTCTCTCTCTCTCTCTCCTTTCTTCTCTAATTAAAAAAAGTAATAAAAAGTCCTCTCTCTATTCTTTCTTCTATTTCCAAAAAAATCATCTCTCTCTTCTCTTTTCAAGGAAATCACATCTCTCTATTTTCCTTTTCTCTTTTCAAGAAAGTCATCTCTCTCTCGGAAAAATATCATCTCTCTCTATGAATGGATCACACTCATCCTCTCCTCTCTATACTTTTGGAGGATGTCCTCCCTCTCATCATCATTATCATCATTATTGTCATTACTTTTTTTTCCAACTAATTCATGTTAGCAACACAAATCCTAATTCATCATTTTGCTCATTTAAGAGTCGTATATTCAGTGAGACTATAAGTTCTTATATATTTTCTCACTATTTTCAACTATGCCTTTTTGGGTCTTTACTTTTTTTTTAAGCTTCCATTTGAACTAACTTGCACCTCCTTATAAAAGTTGTACGGAGTCTGCACTGGCCAACCCATCTGAGTCTACTTTCTCTCATCTTATCGCTTATTGATACTTTAGGGTTGTCGTGAACCCCTAGCTTGTGGAACCAAGAATCCCAAATATTGGGATCTCACCCAAGATCGTGTACTCAATTGCCAAAATGCGAAGTAGATGAATACAACTATAATCGAGTGCGAGAAATAAAACAAATACAAAAAGCACACCACAACAACACAAGATTTACGTGGTTCACCCCATAGGGCTACATCCACGGCCTTGGTAACTAGAAATCCACTATCACAATGGATATTACAATTTTGGGTTACAAGAGATAATACATATCTCTAAACATCAGTAAAAGACCATCACCGATCTTCCCTTCTAAACCTGCTCTCCCGACCGAGCAACACCGTCGATCAATATCCTCTTTCCCACCGTAATACTGCTACTGAAAAGATAACCTCGAGAGCAATATAGAGATTTTCTCTATCTAGAAGTGGAAGTTAACCAACCTCTTTCCCACCGTAATACTGCTACTAGAAAGATAACCTCGAGAGCAATATAGAGATTTTCTCTATCTAGAAGTGGAAGTTAACCAACCCAAAACTCATGGGAATGCCGCCCCTCTCTCGAAGGCCATGTCTTTCTCGTGGATACTCATCTCCATATTAGAGATCCATTATCATAACCCCCAAAAGGGTGACCCTCAAAGGATGTGTATTTTGTCATCTTTCACTCTTTTATAAAGATGTCATCTTCTTGCTTCCCAAGAAAAACAATTTTTTATTTCCCATATTACCCTAATCTGTAGAATAAAATATGGGTATGGTGATTTAGCTATCACCAACCCAACAGGTGACACACCTAAATTTTACCGAATGTATTCATTTCAAATTCTCACTTCTCGTCTTGTCACTTATTTATCTTAACATCCTCATCTCTGCTACACTCATTCTATGGGTATGTTATTTTGTGACTGCCTAATATTCTGCCCCATAAAGCAAAGTTGGTTACAACTTTCTTGTAAAATTTGCTCTTTAGCTTCATTGGTATGCGGCGATCAAATAAAACTCTAGTTGTACATATCCACTTCTCCCACCTAGTGTTAAAATTGTTAAAGTGTATTTTCTATAAAGTATATTAATTTTTATGTTATTTTATTATGAGTGATGTAGTGATGTTATAATTTGTAATTTTATGTAATAATAAGTTATGTAACTACTAGGTGGTTAGTAGTTATTGTTGTAAGTTAGTAGTTATTGTTGTGAGTGGAGAGTTATTATAGGAAATACAGTTGTAAGTACCTCTATTTAAAGAGGGAAAAAGTTTATATAGGGATGCTACCTTAAAATGTAGAACTTAGGATGCCCTTAAAAAATCCATCGGAAAAGGTAGTTTTAATGTTGAAAAACCCTTTGATTGATCATCTCGATATCGAGATGTATGACTATGAAAAATAAAAAGATTTAAGTCTCATAAATAGTGCATTTTACAACATATTATCTACACCGTCAATTTTCAAGATTTTCATTTGTTTATAGATCTACTTGATTTTAACCATTTTTTAAATTTATAATTTTATAATTAGATATAAAAATAGATTTTGAGATAATCATAAGAACGTCTTATATCAAAATTATGTACCATGATAAAATTTGAAGGTGCACCTTACCTCTACACCTACGGATGCATCTGTATGCCAACTGCACCCTTTAAAAAGAGATCTGTGGTGAGAAAATGGGGCCACATGTGTTAAGGTTGTGTTGAGATTGTAATGCCTTTGTGTACCCCATGTTTTCCTTTAATGAAGTTTTTCTTCCACTTCATCTTGGTTCTTCTTCTTCTTCTTTCTATTTGCTTGTGAGTCTTGGGCTAGTGTGACATTGTCACACAAATTGAGAAACTGACGGTTCCGGGATTATGGCATCCGCCTTTCTTTACCGACCTATGACATTGAAAGTGCGCGCTCTCTCTCTCATAATATCATAACCCACGCTCACGCATATGAGCCAAGTTAATAAGGGTCTAAATAAGCCAGGGTCATGCAATGGGCCCCCACATTTTTCCTTTAAATCAATGTCCCTTTCTTTAATATCATCAAAATAAGTAATGTAGTGGTCCATTTCTTTCACAAACAAATATTAGTCAATTTTGGAAACCTTTCACTCTTCTATTACGTAGTCTATACGGGTAAACCTTCCAAACTGATTTGATTTAGTCCGGATCGCCATTCCGAATAGGTCCAGCGAGTGACTGATTCTGCAGGCTGATTCAAGTTTAAAAACATTGATTTCAAGGAAAAATGTGGGGCCGATTCATGGAGATTCCATGACCTTGGCTTATGAGATTGTATATAATGAGATCATTGGCCTTTTATATAAGGTGGTCACAATTATGTACAACCATCTAATGTGAAATCTGATAGTTTGGGTGTATCATAGCGTTTGAAAAAATTTCTTTTGAAGTTTGACCTAGGTCAATGGAATAAATGCAACCATTTAATTTCACATTCAATGGTCAAGATTAATTTTGACTACCTTGTACTAAAGATAAATGATCTCATTGCTTACAAAAAACGCCTAAATACTAGGAGTTAGGTTCCTATCTGAGCCACACATTCATTTCACTATCTAAATTGTAATGAAAATTGCAATAGGTTAGGTAGAAGGCTATAAAGCAAAAAAAATTAGACAAATTTCAAAAAATTTGGATGAGAAATGAAGAAAATAAATTGATAAAGATGGAGTTTTAGGTTAACTGAAATAATTTTCCATGAAAATTGCCCGGCTCAAGTGATCCCTGATTCTCTGACAAAATATCCCAATTCCATTGAGAGAACTAGTCTAGAGTAACTATGCAATTCACAGCAAGTATCGCGCCGAAACTACCTCAATAACGGTGCAAATCATTTTTGAACTAAAGGTCGAGATGTGTCCGGCCCATCCATAACCCGATGAGCCTGGCCCTCATCAATCCTTGCACTTAGTTTTAAGTAGTTGACCATTAACAAATGCACCACACGTTTCCTCAATCGACTGGCTATAGAAACTGCACTTACTTAGTTCATATCATTACAATCTTTTACTCTCATATCTAGTGTCTTCAAATAAAGCACAATCAGTGCCACTAAGCAATTTTGAAACCAATCATGCAACCTTTGAATTAGACAGCCATAATTTCAGCATGATCAAAACACCTTAACATTGTACCCATATTGTTTAATGTAATTTCAAAACACCCATACCAAGACAAATGATCAAAAGTTGTAATTTCGAAACACCCATACCAAGACAAATGATCAAAAGTTGTAATTTCAAAACACCCATACCAAGACAAATGATCAAAAGTTAGAATATTGTTAAAGAGTGTAAAACCCTAAATAGTGCGTCTCTCATAGGTATTTTCATAAATTTCCCTTTCAGACGTCCCTCATACCTACAAACATCTAGTCCCACTACAAATCCGGCCATCGTTGTGTTTCAAGTGATGTATCAGATTTGTAAATGGGTTCGGTCCTCCTCGACTAGGATCCACCCTGGCAGGGTTAAAGGTCAACCTGGTCTGGGGTCAAGTTGCACACGACCTAGATCCAATCCCCAGGGAAAGCCGGTCTGGCTGGGTCCAAGTCAAGCGGATCCAAATTGGACCACCTAGTTGAGCACCTGACTGGGTTTGTTTGACCTATCAAGTCCAAGGACCACCCATTTATCAGTCCTAGCGTGGATGTTCCATATGTAAAAAGCTAACCATGGGATTAGGATTTTTGACACTGGTATGCGTATCCATGCCTTTAACATACCACATCAATAGGGCGGATCATTCGCACCCAAGATCTGTGTCAGAACAGGATCTAGATCGGTCTAAATCAATGATCCAAAAAAATATTAAAAAACAAGTAAAATAATATAAAAATTAAAATAAGAGTTTGACGTGGGAATTTTGAAAGGCACCTAAAAAAAACATTACATAAGCTTTATTTATTTTTATTAAAAAAAAACAAGTATATAAAGGGGTTTTGTGAGAATGGGGCGGGGACTCATTCAATTCCGAAACTAGTTTGGCCTTGACCAATTCCCATCCAGATCGAAAATTGCAGGGTTTTAACACATTGTTTCATACCATGCTACAACTTTTCCAGTATTTATATTTCCTATAATTTCTTGTCAAATAAAAATAAGAAAAACAAATGTCCTAAAAAGCATGCACTTGCCTAAATTCCATAGCCAGAATTCCACATCTTATGATACGGTGATCCATAACAAATGGGTAATCAGTTTTCAAGCAAAACAAACAATAACCATTGCAGAAGGGGTCACCCTTTAGGCAAAAGAAACAATAAACAATTGCAGAAAAGGGTCATTCTTTAGGCAAAGGCAGTAGAATTTATATTAATCAATAGAATTGAGCAGAAACCATTACCCTAAACTTCAGCCTCATAAGAGGAAACTTCTTCTGATTAATGGGTTTTGGATTCTCAGCACTGCAAACACTCACCATATAATAGCAAGCCACAAGAAATGTCCCTAACACAATACCTCTTTTGTTTTGCTTTGTTTTCTGTTGTCTTTAATTCTTTTTCTCTTTTGTTTTATATGATAGAATGAGCTAATGTGGCTAAATCAACTCCAAAAACAGTGCCTCCAGCTTACTGCTGAGCCCAACCTCACTCAAGGATAGGCCTTTCTCCCCATCGCTGAATGCCCGTCGAGGGTATGGCCTCACCTGTTAGAAAAGGATTGGGTGTTAGAGTGAAGCTATGTTACAAGGACACATACAAGACAAGGACACATACAAGAATCTATGTCCAACAATATACGTACTCTCCTTTTTACAAAATCCAGCAGAGCACATCTGTACAAGTGACTTTCTAATTTTTCGTAGTAATTAACAAATCAGCTTAGAAATGGAACACGAGCATTCAAATCAAAGACATGTCCAAAACATAGACACATCTATACTTGTATCTTAATAAGACATATAGTTGGAAATAGCGAGAAAACATATGGGGACTTATGGCCTTACTGAAGGTCATAAGTCCTCACTGAGGGTATGACACTTAATAAAGCAGAATGACAGATTAGGATTCATGTTGCCAACCCCAATTAGTTGGAGAAAATGCTCTAACGACGATGATGATCTTAACAAAACAGACAAGTGTCATACAATGCAGACCCAAGTGTCCTTGAAGATGGGACATAGTCTTGTTCGTTCAAACCATAGAATTCTATGTCCATGTAGCAGGCATGTGACACCCACGATCAAAAAATGAAAATTTGCACACAGGAAAATGCATATCCCATGTCAGTATGTGTGTCATGCGTGTTTAATTAGTTGGCATGTCGGATTCTCCTAAAAGCATGTGACAGACATGTTGTTACATAGGGAAAAAGATGCAAAATTCTTTTTGCTTAAAAGTATTTGATGGGTATAAAAACTTCACATAAACTTGCTGGGTTATATTCTTTTAGTTGGATTTAATTTCTGTCAAAAACTGAAGGCTGAAATACTGATAGTCACTTGAACACCAACATTTCCCCTTCTCTCTTAAAGGGGAAAAAAAAAAAGGAAGAAGAAGAAGGGTTTCAACCAAGCAGTAATTCCCAAAAGTAATATATTTACATTATTTTTCAGAAAGGCCTACTCAATCACAATGCAGAATTTTTACATTCTTTATGTTACAAAGACAATCATCAGGATTCCCGCAATTGAACTCTTGGTAAATTTTAAAAAATCTGAGATGGATTTATATTTTTAGGCTAATTTGTTTCTGTTCCTATCAATTTTATATGAACTTCATGCAGTTCAGTGGTATATGCAAGGTGTGGCATTGAAAGAATTGAGGTCTTTGACCAAAACAATACATGAACCAACGAGACTCATCATGATGATGATGAGTACAAGAACCAACCAGACTCATCATGCATCATGATGATGATGAGTCTTGTTGGTTCATGTATTGCTTTGGTCAAAGAATAGTCTGTAGAAATCACAAGAAAACACTGAGGAATAATAGACAGGGCATAGTGAAAACATTTACCAGTCTGTAAGTGTTGGGCTTTACCCCTCTGCCAACATCGATGAAGTCAAAAAGGGACTGCAAAATGAAAATCCAGGGATGTGCAAAAGGAAAATGTCACTTAACAATTCATACACACACACGCATACGCATACAAGTGCACACACACATACAAGGGCGATGTTTTTTCTATGGGGGAGGGGGGTGGTCGGGGGTTAATTTTGCCCCATAAAAGTTCATTACCTGAAGCTTGTCGGCCATCAGAAAACGACGACCACGGCGACTGCCATCAGGCATCCTCACAAGGAGTGTAATGGCATTCTCATTGTCAGCTGGCGGTTCCTGGGGTAGGGAGGCTTCTTTTGCCGCAAGTTGTCTCTCAAGCTCCTGTAGTTGGTAGAAAAAAATGTGAGAATTTGTAGGGGAAATAGTGATTGTTTAGAGAAATGCTTCCTTTTTCCTTTTCAGATTGGTACATCTCTTGCAAAAGAAACATGAGAGTGCAGGCTACTAGAACAGTTTCATTTGCTCATTTATGAAAAATCAGAACTTCTTGCCTGGCACTTAAAAGTACTTGTTTTAAGAGAAAAAGTGCATGAAGGAAACACTTCATAACCTGATTCAGACCATGAAACAATATTTAGACAATCAACCACGGCGGTCTAGACAATTTTTACAGACTTAGAAGCCAAATCTTGTGATTAAAAACTGCCAGCGCAACTTGGAAATCACCCAAGTTCGACTGGATTGGGAGCCAGATGATTCAGGGCAAGAAAACCTTGGAATCGCCCAAGTTTCCCCTTCTTTAGTATTTTTCTATATTTTTTTATTAAAAGCTCCCAGTCCAACTCAGACTCTCTCGAGTCCCACAGGGTAAATCGGGACCAGGACCTTAGCAAGTCCTACTCGAGTCTGCCTTGACATCTCCATGCCCTTGATTTTGGTAAAGCAATTCTATTGTCATATAGACTTCGTAGTAGTAGTAGTAAAAACACACTTCTTAATAATACCAATCAAACTAATGGAAATAACAAAGTTCACAAAACTCTCTGTAAAGCAGGTCCATTGATAAATAACACGATCAACAAGTCCATTTTCCAATTACAAGTGCCAACGCTCTTTGACAAAGCACACAGCAGTTTGACACAGATATCTAGATCAAATTAGCTTGTTAAGAGCCAGGGAAAAATCCCTAGAGGCTCCAATTCACTGGATTACTTAAACTAACAGTATTCATATTTCATACACCAATCCCACTACACACCCTAAACTATTTAATGGCTCTCTCTGTGGCATTGCATTTTACCTGCGTGCTTTTGTGAGCCCAAGAATAACGGTATGAAATATGCTTCTGGTTGTGGCTTGACATTATAGTCAGTTTTGAAAGCCCAGTTTTCTACAATCTGCTATAGGAGCTACAATCAGATCTCAGGCCTATGCAGGTACTGTGGTAACCATGACTCAGAAGGCACCTTCCTCAATGCCCTGGTATTATCACATTCTCCCAGAAGAGTAATTCATCGAATGTAACAACTAAAGAATGATAGAAAACTTACTCTGTTGTCACCATTATGGAATGCTTTTTGTATAGAGGGAGACCAAGGTCTTTTTCAGCGTAATAGCTCCTTTTCAATGAAATTATACGCCGCCTGTTTCGTTTGGAGCAAACAGGAAACACTCAAAGACTGCCTATGGAACTTGAATGGGAAGTTCACCATGGCTGACTCAAACCAAGAGCATACCTACGAAAGGTTTTATTTTATTTTATTTTTGAAATAGTAATGTTGTATTATTATTACTTAAGGATTTCAAAAAATTGTGGCAACCCACAGCACAGAAGCTCACAATAGTTGATTATACAAAAATGGTGCTAATAAGAGCACTCTTTACAAAGAACTAAGTAGCTCAAACAATCAGAAGAGAGTAAAAAAATACTGAAAACCAGGCTAGAAAATAAGGCACCAAAATGATTCCGGTGTGGTCGGTCACTCTCACTCCTCCTCTGGTGAAGGCGTCAGATAGAGTTGGCCTACTGCCACATATGTCAATAGGAGGTCTGAATATGCCTGCATAGATGGGAATATGCTCAAAAATATGTTCAAGTCTCTAACAATAGGTGGCAGTAGGCATATTCCCATCCATGCAGGTATATTCACCCCCCTCAGGAAGCTTCTCAGATTCTTCCTTTTACCAAGACCTCCAAGCCCAAGCCATCGTCCTTAACCCATCAGTTGCAGCCAGGGCATGGTCTAACCTCGCTCCCCCTAAAGTCAGGTGGCTTACGTGGTTAGTGTGCTCCGAAAGAACCATAACTGTGGACCAACTCCAACATCGAGGTCTCCAACTACCAAACCATTGTATTTTGTGCCGCAATGACGAAGAAACAAACCCTCACCTCTTCATCCATTGCCCTCTAGCCTTGGCTTTATGGGCAGTCATATTGAGACTCTGTGGATGGTAGTGGGTTACCCCGCAATCTGTCCCACAGATTTTCCAGCATCTGTGCTCCCCTCCATGGCCCAAACCAGGTTTAATCCTTTGGCGACCAGCAGTCCCCGGACTCCTGTGAACCCTATGGATTGAAAGAAACAACGGGATTTTTCAAGGCAAGAGCAAATCACTTGAATCCCTCTCAGACTCCCTCAAATCTTCTATTATTAGCTGGGCCAGAACCAGCCAACTTTTTAACCATTGCTCTACCTCGGACTTCCATCAGAGCTGGCCAGCCATTCTCACCCTACGCCCCCATAGACCTTCCAGATCCTCCTTGTGCCGTTCCCCCAATCCAGACCAGATTAAACTCAAGTTTGTTTGGGCAATCCGGGCCCGTCAGGGGGTGGGGACCTCTTTCGCGACACAGAGGACAATATTGTTCAATTATACTCCAAAAATATCGGGGTAACAGACTCCACAGTAGCAGAGGCAAGAGCCCTTTTAGAAGGGTTACGAGTTTTCGGCCCTTCTTGGAAACCCTCCCTATTGGTGGAAGGGGAGAACCGTAATGTGATAGATTGGAGACTGCAATATCTAGTCGATGAAATCTTTTTCCGTTGCTCATCCCTTCAAATATCGTGAAACCACACCCTCAGAGAAGCAAACTCCGAAGCTGATGCACTTGCCATAGATGGAGCCTCATTGCACAACCTAGCAGCTGCAGGCCCCCAACTTCCATAACTCCCCCCCTCTCTCCCTCTCTATCTCCCCTATATCTCCTGTTGTATTTAACCCCTTAGAGGGATCCATTTTTTGGCACCCTTAAGGTTCTTGTGTAGGGCACCAAATTGTTGGGTTTTTCTCTTTTGTACCAACTTTTCATCAATACAAAGGTTAACTTTATCAAAAAAAAAAACAATAGGCTGAGGCACCCAAGGCCCACATGATTACATGTTTTGAAACCTTTCAAATCACCAAATGATTCCCCCATGCATGGTTGAATCTCTTGATACTCCAAGGAGGGCCAAAGCTTCCGCCAAGGTGAATTTGGCATAGCCAATTATGACCTGAAAAGCTTAAGAGGGTGTTGGGATTGTGCTCTCTAAAGAGATCTCCAAAAGCAACATGACCGGGTTTGCCAAGCGAGCAACTGTCGAAATTGAGCTTGATTTGGCCATTGTTAGAAGGTCTCCAAAGAGAGGACCAAGGGATCTGAAGTGGCAAGGCCTCAACGATTTGAAACCAATTTTTGAGGAAATCTGCCGAAGAGAAGTTTCTGAGGGTTTGTTGGAGCTTGGTCCAAGAAATAGTCATAGCTTTGACTCGCTCGACTATCATGGCTCTCTTGTCCTCAAAGATTTGTGTATCGTCTGAAGGACCCAAACTGTTACAGCCATTGAGGCTCGCCAAAGAAAAACACCCGCTGCTGGAAAGGTGGCAAGGCAAAGGCTTGGAATGGCTGCAGAGTTGATTGAGGTAGCACCCACATCCAATGGAAGGATTGCAACAGCTCTGCCCACAAGTCTAGCCACTTCAGTATAGAAAAAGGTGGGAATTGGGTTCATAAGCAGCTTTGCACATGATGCGTCTATTAGGGAGAGAGATGCCTCTTTTTTGTAGATGATCTACCATAAGTGCTTTCATGAGAATCGCAATCCAGCAGAAAGATTGGATTTTGGGGGTCTTGGGTTGAGCGCTCAACTTGCTGGGGCAATGAAGGAAGAAAGGGGTGACGGTGGATTGGCGAAGGCTGTGGTAGAAAGAGGAAACAGTGAATACCCCTGGGGGTGAAGGGGACCAGATGATTTTGTTGGCCACAGTAGCTAGAAACGAAGTAGAGTGATGAGGGCCGAGAGGGAGGCAAATTCTCGCAGTTCCTGGTCCTGTAGTGCCCTCCTGAAATTTGGGCACCACACTCTTGACCCCCCAAGGTTTCAAAACATTGGGCTACAGTAGCTTCTCGGTCGGTGGACAAAAGGAATCGACAATGGAATGTTGATTGAAAAGGGATACGCCCAATTCACAAATCATACCAGAACTTACCCCCTATCACCCCATCTAGGTCTGAACCGAGTGTTGGCTTTGAAAGGATTAAGATTTGCCGATATAGATAGCCAAACTCTTGAAGGCCGAGAAGTTGAGTTCGCATTGGGCAGCCAAAGGGTATGGGTCTATATGGTATTTGTGTCTCACTACAGCTTGCCACAAATGATTTTCTTGAGTAGCAAGGCTCCACCACCACTTCCACTCCTCATGAGATTTTCAAGTGTAGTATCTATAGAGGCCAGCATCTAGAAGAGAGACATTTGAGAAAAAGGTAGATTTGAGAGTGGCCCTGATCAAAGTTATGCTGCCAGCCTACAAAAGAGAGAAACCTGCCTTTCCATGCAGCAAGTTTGCGATCAAACCTCTGGATAATAGGGTCCCACAGATGTTTCATTGGTTTACCAATGCACAAGGGCAACTCAAGGTGGGGAGGGGTTCAACCCCACAACCCAGCCTGCTAGCCAAGGCTAACATAGAAGGGCAGTCAGAAACCACTGCCATGAGTTTAAATTTGACTAAACTTACCTTGAGCCCTATAGGCAACTTGAAGCATCTGAGGTAAAGCCACAGCATGTCCATTTGCTGCCCGTCAGCCCAGCAGAAGACAAGTGTCATCTGCATACTCAATGCAAAATAACAGGACCCTGAGATCCAACACTGAAGCCCTCCACTCGGCCTTGTAGGTAAAACCTATCAATAAATCTGCTGAAAACTACAGCCACCAAGGCAAATAGCAAGGGCGACCAAGAATCTCCTTGGTGAAGACCTCACGAGGATGGAAAAAATCCTTTGGTGCTCCATTGATTAGTATTGGGAAGTAAGGATCCGAAAGCTTCCTCTAATCCAAAGTCTCCATTTGTGTCCAAATCCCATCCTAGAGACATCCAGCAGGTTCATTTGGCAATATAGTCCCATACATGCCATGTTCTCCATAGATGCCGGCTGTAGCAGCTTATACATTGGAGGAAGATTGTGAATGACTCATGAATACAGAGAATAAGAATTAAGATGAGAGCACATTAAAAGTAATACACAGTGAGCTAACTAGAGGAGTTGACCTATACCCTTAGCCTGAAATGGCTTCCAAAGGAAGCACCCAAATACATAAATCTCAACCAATAGTTGTCAACAAATCTGTTGGAGTTTTGTGGACTTTCTTGGCTCACCCTGAAGGGGAACAGAATAAGGCTAAGGCCTATCCAAGATGAGTAAATTATGCTTGCCCAATGAGTGTGCTTAGATGCACCCATGTAACTCACGAGGTGCACATGGGCCCATAGCGGCCCATGTGCACCAGCCACAATGAACCCATTCATGATGACACCATCATCTCTCCCCCTTACCTGCACTTTCCTAAGTCTGTAATAATGCAGCTTTTGTAGAGGGTAAGTTTGTAATTAGGTTCAGAGGGGGATCAGAGGGGGGGCACTTATGACTACATCTTTGAACCACATGTAAAAGTGAACACTTAAGCATGTGGGATACATATCACAGAGATTTGAATGCATTGAAGTTAGTTGGGGGAATCATGGAAGTTAGTTAGGGTTTCTCTCTTAATTGCTCTCCAAGAGAGCTTAGCGTATTTCTCTTTACCTAATCCAATCACTAACATTAAAGCTAAATAAAACTAGAATTTCCTTGGAATCAAGAAGGTCCTTCTTGGGGGAGAATACAATCTGATCATGTTGATCTATGGGGTGAAGAGAGGCTTCAAATCAAGTCATCAATCATTGATCAGCTATCATGAATCAAGGGTTACGATTACACCTTAATCCCTTAATCATCCAAACCCTAATTCTCCTATGATTCGAATTCCATCTTAACTTATAGTTTGCTGCAATAATATCTTCTAAGAACTGCATTTTGGACATTATCCATTCAAGTTAGGACTGTAAACGGTAAACTGCAATATTATTATTTTTTGTTATTCTTATTCTATCCCTACTAGTTGTGAGCTGAGCTTCTTGAAACCCCACAAAATTCACCTTTGAAGAACCTTGACTCAACTCCCATGGATATTATTAGCTCTATGCCTGATGAGACGATTTTGCAATGCTCTCTTACTAGAAATCATTTCCAAATAGGCACCTTGGGTTCAGATTTTTAACTATAGTAAGGCACTCTACTGGTTTACCACGTAATTCTCGAATCACATTCTCAAACCGACCCAGCGAAACCAATGATCCACAGTCTCGTTAGTCGTAAATAGGGGTACATGCATCAAAGGCAGCCAATAGGTGGCGGAATCATAGAGATACTAGACTTCAGGTGTCCCCCAGGGACAAGTCCACCAATTCGAGTATGTGCACCAAAACACAACGGTACTAGGGTTCTTTCTTAGACACATGTGCACGTTCTCCCCAAGAAGGAGGCTTTCTAGAATCACAACTATCATATGCACATCCTGTAGGATGTGCAGCAGAAATGTTGAGGATTTTTGCTCTTGCCCTCACAAGCCGCCAACCCCATTAGGGAGTACGTATTCCTACCAAACGCCATTGGCAATCTCTCCCACCTCAATATGGGCTAGCTGACTCCACAACCTTCCCCAGTTTGGTCTTATTCCTAATTGCTAAAAGGTTTTGTTGATTCTACCCACCAATCTGGGTTCTAGACCACTTAGACCTGGTGAGTCACATGTGCGTTAGGCACACCTGATGAGCAAGCATAATTTGCCTCATAACAAATTGGCCTAAGCTTCATCCCGGTCCATTTTAGAACCATGCTCCGACTGGACCCAAGAAATTCCTTTATAAATAAATTTGACTACAATGGTGTCAAGGCCTTGAAAGGCCACAAAACTCCAACATTAAATATACACAAGGAGAAAACTAGAGTAGTTGATTTAGTCCCTAGCCCGAAATGAATAAGTTCCAATAAGCCTTCTTGAGCTCTGATTTTGTACTTTCAACAAAAACACCAAAATGTATAAAAAGCGTGTATACTATGCTCCTGCAGGAGCATATGTACATCTACTCCCTCAGTTAGAATACCCACTTGGGAGAATTGTTTTGATCTGAAAATTTGGGAACCACCTAAGATCACTAGATTTATTTAAAATACATAAATAAATTGAATTCTGAGTTTTCTAATACTTAGATCTCACCCTCCAAAAATTGGATGGCCTTTGTTCAATCTTGAGACATTACTATTTTCAAACCCATATAGAGTGCTTGGAAATTTTTTCTATTGAGATTAGTCTATGATTTGAAGAGGAGACATCCCCAAAATTTGAGATCCTAAAGTTAATCTTACATTGGGTTTTACACGAGGGAGTAAATGAACAGTATACTCGCTCTGGAGCATGACATCTTTTGGCATACATAAATCACAACTAATAATTGGTAACAAATCAGTAATATTACTTAATAAAAGAATGGGTAGATTAAAATGGAATTTCCTACCAACTAAGGAATTATTACAAAATAAAAAATCGAATGTTCAACTGTCATTTTTTTTTTTTGGGGTAAGTAACTATGTCATTTTGTAAGATAACAATGCAAGCAGCCTTTTTGGATGTTTTAATTCACTAGAACAAGAAAACCAAGGCACCATAAATGGAATATTAAAGTCTTTTTAGATTGCAGTTGTTTGTAGGTTTCATCTAGAGCATATGATAACAATGTTATAACTCCAACAAAAGTTAAGGCTACCTCTTCCTCAAGTAATTTCCTATGAGCATCCTCTAGCTCCTGTCTTTGTCTTTCAAGAGCAGCTTCTCGAGCAGCTGCCTCTTCCTGACAACGGAGCTCAGCTTCTTGCTTTGCCTTTAGTTCTTTCTCTTGGTCGGCTTGGAGTGATGCAAGATACTCATCGTCCTAAACAATTTGTTTTACGTAATAGTCAATGTTTTGAGTGCACATTATTCAGTATGAACATGGTGGCTAGAGCAACTAACTAAACCCCAAGGGAAAAGGAAAGGAAAGGAAAACAAACTTGTTGCTCCCTTAGTAAACGTTGTGCTGCTAAAGTAGGTGAAGGTGGTCGAACTATCCGTCTGGGATAGGAAAATCGATACCCAGCATCTTCAGGGACACCAAACATTGCAGCCTCGAGCATCACAGCTTCGTCATGCTCCTCAGAAGATATGCCACCCCACTAACAACAAATTCACAGACCCAATATCATGAATTAACACTAGGGAAACTATAAATTATAATCCAATGGACTATGTAGTGTATTAGCATCATCACCACCCAATGAAATGATGGGCGGTGAAGCAGAGTGAGTGGGACCACCATTGGGGTGACTTGCTTCGGAGGTTCCCACTCTCACTATCCATCATTTCAGCACGCAGTGAGGAAATGAAATGGACAATGGTTTTAGGCAGTCCATTGGATTATGGTTTATCACACCTCTAAGGAGAATATTCCATCAAAAAACAACTAATAAAAAATGTCATATCAAACTTAAAGGACAATGTGCAGCACCTCATCATTTTGGAAATCATGCTGGGGATGACTAGAGATGCTTTGTGGCCCAGGACTTGAAGGTGGACTATTGGACACGTGACCAACATCAGTGGCAGTTTCTGTAGTTGTATGAGTTGAATGCCTTGGCCTGTGCCTTACAAGTGGTACTTCCTCTACATCATCAGCTTCATCTTGGACCAATGGATTGCCTGCTTCCATCTTAGCTCGATCCGATGATTCCTCTTTAGATGATGAACCATACCCTTGGCTTTAGCCATCGAGGAGACCCACATATAAGAAACAAAAAATAAGGAGGTCTCTCAGAATCTTTAGGTAAACAACAAACTAGCATAAATATATAGTACTGAAAAGCAACAGCAGAAAGTTACCTTCCATTTGATGAGAATCTTTCCACTACGTCATGATGAAACCCATCTAAATTTTTCTCAAGATCTAGAATTCCATTAAACGCACCATGTTCACGCAAAGTCTTCTCTTGTTCTGCGGTCTAAAGTTGGTAAATAATCAATAGTGTAAAAAATAAAAACGGGGCTAAGTGTCACAAAAGTTAAAAAGAAGCAGCAGGCAAGTTCCATAAGACCTTGGTGATTAGAAGAGCCCTGCACATAAATGATCAAAAGCATAACAAGAGCATATCGGCACTAAAAGATTTGAAGTTTATGCAAATAACAAATGGCATAAAAACTTCAAAATTTTAGTTGCATTACATATATATTATAAATGCCAACCTGTTGCTTCTTATATGATTCTGTGGCTTCACGTTTTGAAGCCTCAATTGCAGCTTGCAACATTTCTTCTTCTATATCAAGACCATCATCTCTCACATCATCTTGTGGTGCATTCAGTCCTGGCTGACGCTCATAAATCTCAACATCAGAACCATCTGCATTTCTTCCATTATGACCAGAAGTGTGTAAAGTTGAACCAGTAGTTGGGGGATCCACATCTTCTTCATCATCATCAATTGTAACTCTGCCACGAATCTCTGGGCCAGGTAAATCCACACTTCCAGTAACATCCTCAACAGCGGGTGTAGCCCCAGAAGGTCCAGATTGGTTATCTCCATCCTTAAAATCTATTTGGATCTCTCTCACCTCCCTAGGATGGGAAACACGTGGCATACCACCCATTGGACCTCTCCCATCAAATATGCTATCATATATATTTCTCGGGAATTCTCGGTCAAGAAGTGAAAGTGGGTTTAAACTTGTTGCAGGAAATGGTCCAGGAAGTCGCTGAGGCTCAAAAATTTGGATTGGATCATCTGTATCCATGAAATCATTTTCATCGGCAGCAGCGCTTGTTGGCCGCGTGCTGGACAATGAAAGCTTAACATGTTAATAAGAAGAAAATATCCACTCACAAACCCTTAAATATCCTAAAACAAATTTTTACTTCACAAACATACACATGCTCCTCCATAGCCAAAAACGAATTTCCACTTCATCCATAGCCAATAGCAAAGTTATACATGCGCACACACACGAAGGGTGGTGGGTGGTGGGGAACGCGATCCACCTACCTAGGTCTTTGTTCTCCTTCATTGAAGTATGCATTCACAGCCCCGTTGAGATCACCCCCATGGGCCTGCCCAACATGATAGATGATAAAAGTAAACACAAATCACAAAATTGTACTCCAACTCTTTATAGCAATACAAATGTTAACTTTTCTAAAAAAAAGAAGATACAAGTCAACACAAAATGGTAGGAGGAAAAGGTGGCATGCTTTTTAAGATGATACATATTAAGAACAAATAACCCTAAAACTTGAATTTCATGTTCTTCATTCAGTAGAGGACGAAAGAACTATAAAACTGATGACTTTGACATTCTATGCAGGCAGGACCACAAGAAGAATCATAGGAAACAAAAAGTTGAAATTGTATGGTGCAGGCCTGGTAGCTTGGAGCTAGAATTTAGTAAAGAAGAAGATAGGGAAGATCCAAAATTAGAGAAAAATTAAAAACTAGAGAAAAAAGGAGCACTTGCTTCTCTAGGGTTTTGAATAAAGTCCATAACAAGATGCTTCATTATGCTTGAGTACATCTCTTATATCAAAAAACCTTAAACAAAAACTAATCCTGGTCATCCAACTAATTTAATCATTGCCATTTAATATAAGACCTTAAATGAATAATAAAAAAAATAAAAATCCAGAAATTACAACTTACACCCCTAGTGAATAAAATGCCTCAATAAATAAATAAGAGACATAAAAAGGACATATTCAATGACTATTTCTCTCTTCTGAGGTTCCGCTTGTAAACTTTAAGCTTTCTTTCTTATCTAGGCTCAAGAGCAGTATTGTACGCTGCATCACTATGACAAAGAAACTTGTGAAGAAGGGAGGAATGACAACTTGTGAACAGCATGATAATGATAAAAGCCAACCCTTCCAATCAATGCTCTAGCGGTTGTCCAGGGGACAAGAAAGATTGAATCCACAAGAAAATGAAACATCGAAGGCATCAAACAACAATCCAAAGTTTATGTACCTCTCTTTAAATAAAAAGAGGCATGAGGAACCCATGCCTACTCTGGGAATAAACTCTTAATGGAACCATAAAGACTTAAAAAGTATCTACAAACCTCATGTGCACTCTGAGGATAACAATTATCATGAGCTAATGGATAAGAAACTTCGGAACACGGTGCACTTTAATTATGAAGAAAGTGTGCACTAACTGGATCTTTTCGTTTGCAGCTAAAATGGGACTTCCAAACTGTAGCACATTGCCCTTAACACTCTTAGCCAAAGGGGTTCCTCTAAGGACTACAAGCACAACTAAACAGTTCCAGTTGATTCACGAGAATCATCCTCACTATTGAGCAACTAGAAGTACTGGATACTTGATATGTTGATACTCAATTTTTTATTCTATCATATGGGGTGCCTATATCCGCATCCCCTGGGTTTTCATAACCATATTTTACACATAAGTTAATGTCACCAATCCTAATAAAAAGAAAAAAAAAGACCATGAAAGTTCTCAAAAGGTTATAAACCAAGTAACCCAGTATCATGGATGGAAAACTGAGTTGCTAAAACTTTTAAGGATAATCGAAATTCAAATTTAGTCATGTTTTTACTTTATAATGTTGCATGTGGTATAATAAACCTTCGCATGACAAAAGAAAATAATAGAATAATCAAAACCAAAGAAACATCCAAATGAGCAAGGAAATATCTTTCTCCACTATACATGTTTTTTCCATGTTTGTGTGTTTTAGATTTTTGAAATTTTAAAGAACTATAGAAACTTACCCCAAGTCATATCACGATTCAGCAAACCCACTTGGCTCAGGAACAGACTGAATCATAGGTCCAATCTGAGTTATAAAACTTTTCTCAGGAGAAATTAGAAACCAAAACTGATTCTACCTTGCGTACAGGTTGACCGCAAGCTAGCAAAGTTAGCTCAAATGAACATATGGGTGGCCATATGATAATTTGGGACCTTTGGAACTTTACTCTTCCAAGCATACAGTAGTGACTCCATAAATGCCCACTAAAAGGAAGCTAATGTGAGTTTGTTGTGCACATAATTAAACAACAACTATTCCAGTTTTCATAATCAAACTTCACAAATTCTGTAAAATGTTACCAAAAGACCACTAAAAGAATGAGTTAGTAGCAGTCTATAGCCCAAATCTCCTACTGCCTATTTATCCAAACATGATACATTAATCATCATGTATCACCATACCATCACCATCATGGACTATTAACAAGGTCATCATTATCATGATCAGTGTATTTAGTGTTTTAAAAGGTGATAAAGCGGTGCCTAGGAGGCAGCCTTATACTTGAGGGCAGCCCAAAGCAAAATGAAGGTCCGGGGTTCCATAAAACGCTTTTTGAGTGAGAGAAACCATGAGACTGGTTGACGAGAGAGAACAACAAGACACCCACAACCACCATGCCCCAACCCCCTCTAAAATTTTCAAGAGAGACTGCTTAAACAAAGAGAATGGTTGACGAGAGAAGAAGAGAGAGAGAGAGAGAGAGAGAGAGAAGAAGGAGAA
>NW_006500346.1:1354255-1369130 GCF_000471905.2 Amborella trichopoda | reverse complement strand
TTTTTAGGGATTGGCTTTTTATACTTAGTATTTATAATTGGAAAAAGTTTATATAGAGCCAAGGCTCTAAACAATCAGAGTCCACTTAAAAAATTTAACTAGAAGAGGTTGTTTTGATCCCCAAATATCCTCAAATTGATCATCATGACATCAACATGCATGGACATGAAAAAAAAATGATTTCAAGTTTTGGAAATAGTGTGCTCTATAATGTATTTTTTTACTGTCAATTTTCAAGATTTTTAAGTTTTCATAGATCTCCTCAAGTCCACACTATTTTTTAAGCTTAGAATTTTATAATTAGAGATGAAAATAGATTTTAAAGCTTTTTTTACTGTCAATTTTCAAGATTTTCAAGTTTTCATAGATCTCCTCAAGTCCACACCATTTTTTAAGCTTAGAATTTTATAATTAGAGATGAAAATAGATTTTAAAGCTTTCACAAGGATTTCCAGTAGTGAAACGACATTTCTCAATACTATTTTAAGGTGTATTTTACTTCGATTGTTTAGAGCCTCGGCTTTATACAAATCACATTTTTTAGAATCTTCTTCTTTTTGAGCTTAGAATTTAATCTTCTTCCTCAATTAATGTATTTAATTGAGGATTGAAGGTTTAAGGATTATTTGTCTAGAATGTGGGTACGCGGAGTGTAGGGATTATCTATAAAAAAAAAAAAGTCATTTATCTTTTGTACATATAAATTATAATCATTTTTGTCCTTTGAATATCAAAACGGGATGGTTGTAAAAGTGTCATTGAATAGACACAAAGTTCCAAAAAAAAATTCTCGGACTTTGTGACTCATACAAAACCATCCAATTGGACATCTAATGAGTATGAATGATTGTGACATTCATGCACAGAAGATAAATGATCTCTTTATAGACAATGCCCTATGAGCAAGAGTATCCTAACGCTCGGATCCCATCTCTTCTCTAGCTGAATTGAGGGATTCAAATTTTCTCAAAACATTTTATTTTACAGGGTCTAGGCATGATTCCTACATTATCATTCCCTCAAGATATTGTTTGTTTTAAAGAAAATTTCTCTCCAGGAGGTAGATTTTTGAGAAATCGGTTTCATACCTCCTAGGGTATGTAGCCAATTTTGAAGAAACTATGGAGATTTCCCACAATTTGTATGGCGGCGTGCCCATGGAGATTTTTGGAAGAGACATTTTCACAAACAAATTGTGAAAATTTGTCTTGATCAACGAATATATTTTTTTTGGTCAGAGATTTCGGACATGCCCAATGTGCCCTAAATTATGCATGCATACTTTTTATAACAAAAAAGTTCAGTGAGGTTGATTCCTTTGGTACAGAAGGCAACAAACATCTTAAGCCATCGGATGTGAAATCTAAAGGTAATATGTATAACCAATTGCCTTGTTGTTGAAATGAGATTTCCTCAAGCTTTTTTTTGACCTTGACCCTTCAAATCTCACAATTGATGGCTTAAAATTTTTTCTTACCTTTGTATATTAAACAGAGTCTTCCAACTTTCTAGATGTTTCCAAAATGCTAGAAATTCTTAAGGGTTCCCAGAAAAACTACAAAAAGATTATCAAACAGGCCATAGAGAAAACAGCCTCACTATAGACAGTCCCTTTTCTCATACTATAGAACGTATGCCTGCATTTTAGTATGGGATGCTGGAATGGGTTGGGCATTGGTAGGGTGGCAACAAGTCCGGTCCTGACCCGGACCCGAAAATGTTATGGGACCCGGACATGAAAATAGAGCGTGGAATTTGGACTTGAACCTGACCCAAAAATTAATATATCTATGTATTAACTATATTTAAATATATTTCATAATTTTGGACCCAAACCCGAATAGTATTTAGGCTTAAGATTTGGTCTCGGACCTAAGCCGTCGAGTCCAAATTTTTCACCTCTACCCGGACCTGGATCGGGTCTACCCCTTGGGTCTTGGGTCAGATCTAGGTCTATTGCCACCCCTAAGCTGGTGGTTAGGAGTGTTGATGTATCAACATAGCGACCACCTTCCATCCCACTATTATCATATAAAAAAAAGACAGAAAAAAAAGAAAAAAAAAAGGGAATCCAATCAAATGAAGTTAAATAAAGGTTGCCTATGCTAAAAGTGGAGTGATGAATTCACATTTGGAGAAAGTGGGTGTCATGAGAGGAATTCATCCCCTATAGGGGCCCACATAAAAGGTAATTACAAGCTTGTAAGAGAAATATACTTTTACTTTGTAGTGCTTTTTTATGGTGCTGGTTCATGGAAAAGAATAAATATTAAAAAGTAAAGACCACACTCCTATGCACTGTGCATTTACTCCCTCCGGTGAAGGAGCTGCTTAGGAGGATATTTTTACTTTTTCTGATTCACCTTAGGAAAAAATTGGATTATTGTCATCTAAAAACAAATTTAGATTTTGAGTTCTTAAACTCTAATTGGCCTTTAAAAAATTGGTTCGTCACCGTTCCATCCTGAACTGCTATCTTCGTTCAGGCACATCTAAGTGCATGGAAAGTCTTTTTCATCATCATTGTCGAAATCTTTTTCCAACTAATTGAGGTCGGCTACACATTTTAAGTGTATGAAAAGTTTTTTTCTATTTTTTATTGTTGATGAGGTTACTTCAAGTGATAGAAGTTAGATACCCAATTTGAGGGCTTAAAGTTACTCCTAGATTGGATTTTATACGAGTGAGTGAATGGAGGAAATGCTCCCCCAAGAGTATACAATTTTTCAATAATAGTAAATTTCGATAAATCAATGTTAGACAGGATGTCATCATCATCATCCAACCTTTATCCCAGTTATTTGGAGGAAATAAAAGACAAAAAATACGATAAATGGATGGGAAAATAAAAAATAAAGGCTAGGAAATATTTCTATTTTATGTTGATTTTGTGTAGATTAGCACAAATGTGAAAGCAGCTAGGTATTCCCAGAATATTGACTTGGATGGCATGCGTTGCTTGATGCTAAATTAAACCGATTTTCGATTTTTAAAAACCGAAATGGGCCTCATTTCGATTGTTGAAAAACCGAAAATGGCGCCATCTGTTTAATACTGTGCAACCTTTTAGTCTCCAAACTCTTGCTCTCTGCAAATCTTTGGGTCGCAAAACTTCTGCTCTCTACAATTCTCTCTCTCTCATAAATTTAATCAGTCTATAAGTAATTTCTCGATAGATTTTCACAGATAATTTCAACAATATAAGTACATATTTTGGCACGATCTGAATTCCCTATGCCTCTCTCTCTCTCTCTTCAAAAATAACATACTACCTAACTTTTCTATCTCTAAACGGAAATGATATCTCCTGATGTAATTTTTAGCCTCCGCCATTGAAAATCGGAATTCATAAAGAAACCTCTCTCTCTTTCTGTTAGCATCTATGATTGGCAAACAAGGTCTCAACCCAAACCTCTAATGGCTTCCCTTCCACTCTCTCACGCCACAATCTTAAATCTCTCTCTCCTCCATTAATGGCACCAACCATCGAACTCATGTCATTTCTCAACCACCCTATCCTGCCCCAACTCAATTTCCCAACACTTTTGCAACTGTCCAATCCTACCCCAACTCAATTTCTCAACACTTTTGCTCCCAACGATGCTCTCTTGGCTTGGTTTAAAGGCGAATTTGTAGCTGCAAAATGCCATTATAGACCTTCTATGCTCTTACCTTCGATTGGTTTTGTTAGACCCTCTCAGTATGACTCAGTCTTGGCTTGTACATATCAGAAGAGACTAAATTGGTTTCTCAATGTGGAAGTTTTGAGTTGGGGTCATGTTCGGTTTTTCAAAATCCAAAACCAAACTCATTTTTGTTTTTAAAAAACTGAAAATGGGTAGTTTAGTTTCATATTTTTGAAAAACATTTGTTATGAAGATCATAAAATGGACATATGTGTAATAGCATAAATATTTAAGTACTTTCATAATAACGGAAATTAAAATGGATATTTATGTAATTTTTCCTACTTAGAAAGTAAACACATTTTAAAATACTCTCTCTCTCTCTCTCATTTTTTTTATATAAATTAATGACAACTAGCATAATATTATGTGAAGAGCAAGCTTTCTATGCTTTCCCTACAACATAAAACTTATATACTTCCCCTTATCCAACCATCTATTCTGAATGGAGGGCCAAGATTGCCCCAATCACAATGTCACATCCTTACACTATTTTATTTTTTATTTTTTTCTATAAATTATTTTGACACAAAATTTGTATGTCAAATCCTCTATTAAACTAGCACTAGCGAAAAATATAAAACAAATATTTCTAATAAAATAAAACGATCAAAATACCTCTAAAACTTTCAAGGGGTATTTTGGTCATTATATTTTATCGAAAATTTATTTTTAATATTTTTTATAGGTGCACCCCAATGAGAAGATGACACGTATCAAATTTCATATTCATACAATTTATATAAAAATAAAATACTTTTAGATGTCGGATCAAAGATCAAACGATGAATAGCTCTCTTGATCAAAATTGGACGGCTGGATGGTAGGAGAAACGTAGATTTGCCGGGAAAGTATAGAAACCTTTACCTTATGTAAATATATTTATTCTATAATATAAAGCGCTAGTTTCCATGGGGAACATGTCACATGATTTTCGGTTCCTAGGCTCATAGCATATTTTTATCGTCTCATAAAAGTATTCTTTGCCATACGTTTGTGTAACATTTTATATGTTGTAACGGAATTTATAAATAATTATCTTATTTTTTATTTTTTAATATTCAATTTTATTTTATGTGATAGACTACAAATATAATGCATTTTTGAAGGACTACCTATCTTTGGTATGAAACTTAAAAAGGTTGGCTGGAGGTTACCAAAATTGAAACAAAAGGCTTATTAAGGCCTTTTGTCCTTTTCTTTAATTCGTGTGGAGCTAAAAAATGTTAATTAGAGGTTACGAAATTTCGGCGAGGTGTATTGATGCCTTTACTCATTTTCTTCAAAATAATATCATATATAATATATGAGTAATGAGGAGACCCTCCCACACTAATATGTATATGAACGTAAAAGATCATTATTAAATTTAATACATATCTCTAAAAAAACCAAGTCCCACACCCATGTGATAACTTTTTTTAGAGATCTGCGTCAAATTTAATGGTGATCTTTTGAAGTCCTACACAAATGGGTGTGGGAAGATCTCATAGGATCATTACTCATAATATTTTTATTACATTATACTATTATAATAGGGTGCAGTTTGTATAAGGCCGAGGCTCTAAACAATCAAAGTAAAGCGCACTTTCAAATAATGGCAAGAATTGTGGTTTCAATATTGAAAATTTTGTGGAAATTTATTTTTATCTCTAACTATAAAATTTAAAGCTTAAAAAAAGTATAGATCAAGCAGATCTATGAAAACTTGAAAATTGACAGTAAAAAAATACATTATAATATATAATATTTCCAGAACTAGAAATCTATTTTTTCTTATATCCATGCATCTAGAGATCGAGATGATCAATTTGAAGATATTTGGGCATCAAAACAACCTCTTTTAGTGAAATTTTTAATATGAACTCTAATTTGATTGTTTAGAGCACCGCACTTATATAAACATTTTCCTTATATCAATATATCTATATTATAATATATAAATATATTATATTATAAAATATAATATATAATGGGTATGGTTTGTGTAAAGCCTAGGCTCTAAATTGTCAAATTAGAGCCTACCTTCAAATATTGTCGAGAAATGTGGTTTCAATGCTGAAAATCTTTGTGATAGTCTTAAATTATATTTTCATCTTTATTATATAGTTTAAAGCTTAAAAAATTGTGTAGGTCGACAGATCTATGAAAACTTGAAAATCTTGAAAATTGATGATCCAAAAATGCATTACAAAATACTCTATTTCCAAAAGTTGAAATCCATTTTTTTTCTCATATCCATGCATCTTGACATCGAGATGATCAATTTGAAGATATTTGAGCATAAAAACAACCTCTTCTAGTAAATTTTTTGGGGTAAAGTTTTCCCATGTGGTTTCTATAGAGCCTAGGCTCTAAACAATTAGATTAGAGCCTACCTTCAAATAGTATGGAGAAACGTGGTGTCAATATTAGAAATTCTTGCGATAGCTTTAAAAGATATTTTCATCTTTATTTGTAAAGTTTAAAGCTTAAAAAATAGTGTACATCGGCATATCTATGAAAACTTGAAAATCTTGAAAATTGACGGTCCAAAAATGCATTACAAAATACACTATTTCCAAAACTTGAAATCTATTTTTTTCTCATGTCCATGCATCTTGATGTCGAGATGATCAATTGGAGGATATTTGGGCATCAAAATAACCTCTTCTAATGAAAATTTTGAAGGAGGCTCTTACTTGATTGTTTAGAGCCTCGGCTCTATACAAACTTTTCCCTTCATAATAAATATTTTAAAATCTATACAAACTTATACCTTCATAATAAATATTTTAAAATCTAATGGGCATCAAGATAAAAAATATCATGTCGATCTCCACTTAATATCTACCTCATTTACATTCTTAATGAAATTAACTATAGTGAAGAAATTTGAAATGGAAAAACTAAAAGTAATTGTGAATTTAAGTTAGGAAAAAGTTTATCTGGAACAGAGGCTCCAAACAATCAAATTAGAGCCCACCACAAATTTTCACTAAAAGAGGTTGTTTTGATGCCTAAACATCTTCAAATTGATCATCTTGACATCAAGATGTACGGACATGAAAAAAAAAACAGATTTAAAGTTTTGAAAATACAGCATCATTCAGCACATTTTTGGACCGTCAATTTTCAAGATTTTTATAGATCAGCTCGATGTACATTATTTTTTAAGCTTTAAATTTTATAATTAAAGATGAAAATATATTTTAAAGTTATCACAAAGATTTTCAGTATTGAAACCATATTTCTCGACACTATTTGAAGGTGTATTTTACTTTGATTGTTTAGAGCCTCGGCTCTATATAAACCGCACCATAAGTTAAATAACTATACTTTTGCTGGTTGTCATAGATTTAACTAGAGAGAGAGATAGATGTCTTAGGAATATGGATTTGGGAAATGAAACATGACTTGCAGCTCAAAACTGCTATTTATTCTACTTAAAGTGTGTATTGAAAAGAAATAAAGTAAAAGTTTTCTCAGTAGTGCATTTCTCTTCGACAGAAGTTTAATTTTGCAAGTACCATGATAAATTAACAGTTGGAGTTCATCTTGAATCGAATGCTCAAAACTAGGGGAAGTTTTAAAATGGATTTTAAAAAGGAAAATTGTTTCATGCGGATTGGACCGCATTTCTACATATGCGGTCCATAAAGTTTAAAGCATCCATCTTAAATATAGATGCAAGTAAGTGTTTCATCTAAAACCAATCGAAACTAATGGTCCAAATGTTTTCTTACTAGAATTGTTATTTTTAATTTCTAAAATTTATTCATTTTATCATATTCATGATCTCCATGTTAGAGATTACATGTCCTTAAAAATGAGATCTTAAAACCCATCTCAAAAATAGATTTATTAAGAGGCCCACACTTCTACATATGCAGCTTTGGCCGCATAGAAACTGGGTCCTTTTAAAAATCCAAAAATATTAAATTTTTTTATTTTAAGAAACAAAAAAAGTTCAAGTGGCGTCATGTGTCGTAAATGTAGATTTTCAATTTTGAAAATCTGAAAAGAGCAATTCGGTTATTTTTTAAAAATACCGACAATATGTTATAATAACATATATAAAATGGGTTGTGGGTAATAACAGAAAATTTTAGGTGAAATTATATTGTTAAAAATGACATACACATAGAGCAAATATTTTATGATAAATTCTTCAATTTCGCGGGAGAGATAAAGAGAGTACCCCAATCTCTAAGAATCCTAACCCAATAGTATCCCTAGAGAGAGAGCATGATCATTTGGAGAGAGAGAGAGAGATAAAGCAAGATCATGATCATGTGTAGGCCTGTGGCTTTAGTGCAACAGTGATAAAAAGATTGGGCAATGGCATAGAGGATTGGTACAAGATTAGAGCAACAAGTGATAAAAGATAAAATTGCAATCTCAACCATACATTGTAAAAAATAATGGCTTGTAACGAGAAAATTTTATTTAAAATATATATTATATGCAACAAATCAATAAAATATATAATCAATGGTTAAAACATATAGTTTCTTGCTTCCCATCACGAAACAGGTTAAAATAATATCACCACAATTTACTAAACAAGCTTTACAGTTTTCAGGTTACCAATTTTCACTTTCCTCCTATTTCTATGAAAGTCAGCATCAGGGAAAATTTCATAAAAACTGTAGAGAAAGTTATCAAACGCATCCTAAGCCTGACATCTTTGTACCACAAGTTGGAAAAGTGGGATCCACATGTTCGTAATAATAACAAGAGCAACTCCAAATACCCATGAAAGATGAACAATTTAACACATATCTTTTGATTTAATTGCAAAGGGCAAAATGTTAAATACTTCATCTTTAATAAACGTTTTGATAAAATTCCTTAAAGGATTTTAGGACCTCAAGCACATTCTCGATATCTTCAAATCCATTTTGGCATTAAAAGATGAGGTTTCTATAAGGCCTAGGCTTTATGGAGACAAAATAAAGCCTTACCTCAAATCTTCGTTCGAAAAGTACTTTTGGTGACAGAAATATATATTTGGCTCTAAAATCAATTTTTATCATCGACAATAAATTGTTGAAACTAAAAAAATAATACAAATCTTGCGGATTTGTGAAGATTTATTTTTAAGGTAAAATGGATAATCTAGATAATTAGTTCTAATATACCTATTTGTAGAGTTTGAAATCCTAATTTTTTTTCACAACCATAATGTTCAAGTCGAGGTGAACGATGTAAAAGTCTTTCGGTGCTTGACTAGTAATTTTCGATGAGTTATGAGGTGAGGATTTACTTGATAGAGTTAGAGCCCTATCAAACTATTTTCTTTTATTTTTAAGACTCAAAATTCATCTTTTTTTATGGTTGAGGAGAGCATGTGAATGTTTGGTTCTTCCATCCACAGGGACCTAGGCCCAGTGTCGGGCTTCGGCCTTCAGGCCAGGCTAGGGTTACCTTGTAAGGACCAAGGCCAGGTCAGGGCTTGGGCTAACCCCAATCACTCTATACATATGGACGGTCCAGATTGAAACGAATGCAATGGCATTGACACGTCATAAACCACTCAATACTTTTCATCCCAATAAGAACGTGAAACTTTGGTAGATACTGGCCTTGGGATGTGGATTCCTTGTTGTCTAAGTTCAATGGTTTATTGATACTTGAACTTAATAAATTGGCCTAGACTTAGTAAATAGGGGTAATAAATTGGTCTTTTCTCTCTCTAAATTGGGGTAATAAATTAATCTTTTCTCTCTCTAAACTTGGACAACAAAACTGGCCATTTTTCTATGTATTGTTGAGTGGGTGAACCCAAAACTATTTTATGGAAGTTTTTTTTTTTTTTTGAACAGTATAACTTTTACAATAAAGGTTTGAAAGCTCATTCTATAGAGAGAAATATTGTGAGACAACTGAGGTTGAGTATTGGTGTGAGGTCAAGGTGGCATGTTTTTTTGTAAAGGGAAATTCTCCCCTCCACAAAAATTTGAACAAACATCCTTCCAATGATTCAGATTGAACAAGGCCATATATATCCCGTTTAATCTTTGAAAGGTGAGATTTATGTATTGAAGAAAAAAATTCAATTTTTTATTAAAAAAATAAGCAGCTCTTTATCTTGGGCGGATCTCAAAATTTCAAATAGAAAACCTAGTCCCAATCAGCTCTTTCTCCCGAAGGAGCAAGCATATAGTATGATCCCTGGGGAACATGACATAGGTGTTCTCTTTTAAGAACACTAAGCTGACTCATCAAGAACCTATCCAGACGCCATAGAATAGGGCTTATGAAGGGTCCACCAATATTCTTTTTGCTCTTTTGGTAGGTCAGCTTTATTTGCACTTTGCACTGTCAAGAACCCTAAATCTCTCACCTAAAAACTAGGTCCTCACAGCTAGATCTACAGCATATGGACAAAGCTCATCACTGTTTGCTGTAGTGGACAAATCAAATTTTAAAGCCAAAAGGTTACATGGTTTTGTAGGAGCATATTGTTCATTCACTCCCTCAAGCAGGACTATGTGGAGGACTAATTTTGAGAATGTCTCAATTTTTCAATGATCATTTAGTGTTTAAGGAAAACAAGATCCAATTTTTCCCTTTTTCATTTGAAAACACTCATCTGTTGCTTTTAAAGTGGATCCTGAAGTCTCACATCGCAGAACTCCTGCGATTTCTGCCGAGGGAGTAAGTATATAGAGTGCTCCTTTTAAAATAAAGGAACACACAAGGAGTCTCACGATGGTGGGCAAAGACTCAGAATGGAGAAGCTCTACTAAATCAAATGGGAAAGAGTAATGAAAAGTTTGATCAAGGGGAGAGACAGGGAGATAGATTTCTATTTTATTTTATATAAAAAAAAGTTAATATAAAATGTCAACCTTATATATTATACAAGTAAGGTGTACCTAAAAAAACCCACAAGAGAAGGTTATTCATATCGTGGAAAACTCTCAAATCGATCATCTCGACCTCGAGATTCATAAACATAAGAAAAAAGGGATTTCTAATTCTAAAAACAATTCATCTTCTAACATATTATTTGCACAGTATATTTTCAAAATTTTCAAACATTTATAAATCGTCATTTCTAAAATTTTAAATTTCATAATTAAGAAAAATAATAGATTTTTACATCATTGCAAGGCTTTGCAGCACGAAACTACATTTTCGACATAATTTTGAGGTACACTTTACTTCAGTAATATAAAGTGTACACCTTGTACAAACGTCACCTTTTATAAAATCACAGCATGACCATTTACATGCCCCAGTTCTTAAAAACAATTGAAAAAAACAAATGTGCCATTCGCGGTTAATGAGAGAGAAGGCTCATCATTCATTACTAGGTTCAATCATACCAAGAATTTGGAGAGAGAGAGACACTTCCTAGGGGGCTTGTATCATCATCAGAACCAGCAATTCATTATTTTATATTATAAATTTCTCATTGCCACTGCAAAAAAACTAATCGACATAGGCAGGCATTCTTGATTAAGAAGAAAGAAAGAGTGGAGCATTTTAATGGTTTAGAATGAGAGAGAGAGGTGAAGGCCATTTATTTTATTGATATTTTCTCGTTGTGATGATAGATATAAAAGTTCATTTCCACACTACTATGCTGGCTCTCTAGGTCTTTCATAAATGTGATTATACTTTTTTCTTGTTTTTTGTCTTATATCCTAGACCTAATGATATAAAGAGCGGCTCAGATGGTGAAGTCACCACCAATTGGTTAAATATTTGTGTGTTAGGTAGGGGTGGTAATGGACACGATCAGATCCGGCTCAAGTCCGAGTATGGGTCTAAATTTTGGACCCAAAAAGTCAGGTCCGGATCCAAAACTTAGAGTCGAAAATTATTCGGGGCTGGGTTTAGGTGAACCTCGACCCAAACAGTTGCCTCCCCTAATGTTAGGTGCTCTTTTGGTACAAATGACACACTTATGATATAAAAATCAAATATCATAACTAAGTCAATCTTTCCGATAAAGCCTTTATCTAAAGGAAAATTTAGTGTTATGGATATGGGTAAAATAAATAACGCCAAATAAAGTTCATACGTGTTCAGTCACAGTTCTCTAAACTCAAGCTCCATATGTATATCTATAAAGACTATAGATTGTGAGATCATTTATCTTCATTACAAGGAGGTCACAATTACTCATAGTCATCAGATGTCAAATTGGATAGTTGGGAGCGTATCACAAAGTTCGAAAATTTTTCTTTTGAATTTTGAGTCTAGTCATTGACACGTTCACAACTACCCGATTTGAAATCTGATGGATAAGAGTAATTGTGATTCGTGTACTAAAAGCAAATGGTCTCTTCATATGCTAAATATGGGTGCAGTTTATTTAAGACTTCAACATTTAGCAATCAAGATAAAGCACAACCCTAAACTTGTCGGTAGATGTATTGTTGGTGTCGGGAACACCTACAATGACTTGAAAATCTATTTTCTGATTAGGAAATTTAAAGCTCAAAAAATAGTGCAAGTTTAACGGAAAGAAAGCTTGAAAATAGATAGTTCTGATAATGAGCTACAAGATAAAGCATTTTTACGGTTGAAATCATTTTGTTTGGATATTATACATCTCGAGATTGAGATGAGCAATATGAGGTTATTTTTGCAATGGTACAACTTTTTTGGTGGATTTTTGAAATGCATCTTACTTCAGTGCATAAGTTTGACTCCTTATAATAAATATTTTCATACACACGCATTCACAATAAAAATAATAACAATTCATTTTTTGTTTAAGAAGCCATAATTGTCCTTAACCATTGTTTATGAAATCAAGTGGTAGAAAGTTTGCCATTTTTACTTGGTTCAAAGACTTTTTTATCCCCATATTTTATGACACATGCTACACTACTAGATTTATTATATCAAGGAAAAACTTTATATAGAGGAGCTCTAAACAATCAAATTAGAGTCCATCTAAAAAATTTCCTCAAATATGTTGTTTTGATGTTCAAATATCCTCAAATTGATCATCTCGATATCAAGATGTATGGACATGAGAAAAAAAAAGGATTTCAAGTTTTGGAAATAGTGCATAACGCATTTTTGGATCATCAGAAAGATTTAATTTTCAAGATTTTCAAGTTTTCATAGATTTGCTCGATCTGCACTATTTTTTAAGCTTTAAATTTTATAATTAAAGATGAAAATATATTTTGAGTCTATCACAAAGATTTCTAGTATTGAAACCAAATTTCTCGATACTATTTGATGGTGTGCTTTACTTTCATTGTTTAGAGCCTCGGCTCTATATAAATTGCACCTTTATATCAAACAGCATGATATTACATATAGGAAAAAAAAAATTATAAGTACGAGGCTCTAAACAATCAAATTAGGGCACACCTCAAAATTTTCACTAGAAGAGGTTGTTTTGATACCCAAATATCCTCAAATTAATCATCTTGACCTCAAGATGCAAGGATATAAGAAAAAAAAGGATTTTGAGTTTTGGAAATAGTGCATCTTGTAATACATTTTTTTAATGTCAAGTTTTCATAGATCTACACCATTTTTGAAGCTTTAAAATTTATAATTGGAGATGAAAATATATTTTAAGACTATTACAAAGATTTCTAACATTGAAACTACATTTCTTGACACTATTTGAAGCTTGCGCTTTACTTTAATTGTTTAGAGTCTCGGTTTATACATACCGCACCCTTACGTATAAGACTAACAACTCTAGTTTGTTGCCCATAGTTGTGAGCAATGGTTTAAAAAAAAGGATCGGTGACCCGGATCGGGCACCTCAAAAACCGATCCGGATCGGCGAATCGGTGATCCGGATTAGGAATCGACTGAATCGGTCGGATTAAAGCTTCAAAAAAATCCGAAAAAATTATTAAAATTCATTATAAATGTTGTTTTTTAGGAATCCAATAAAAAATGAGGGTACTACATTATTAACTTTTATTTTTTTATCAATTTGTGAATATTGAGATGTTCTTTCTCTGTATAAATTTACTTTAACTATTAAATTTGCATCACATAAAAGAAAAATCATAGAATTATCATGGATAAAATATATAATTATATACGAACTATTATAAAGAGTAGACTAATCAATGAAATAATGGCCATTAAAATCTCGTTTTGGCGAAATACCCTAACCCGCTAAAAAAACCTAAACTATTACAGCCTAACTAACTATAATCCAAAATTATTACAACCTCACTAATTATAATATTATATACTAAAATTATAATTATTAGTTTACATTTTATAATTATTTTATTAGACAAATAATAACAAATTAAAAATATTTTATAATATTATCTAATTTAAAATGTATTATTGACAACTGTAAGAAAAATAGTACATTACATGATTTATAATGTAAAAATTCATAAATAAAATAAAATATTTGGTTATCAATGTAAAAATTAATAAAAAAATAACACTTCAATTTTTCAAACATTTATTTTTTTAGGTTTCTATAATAAATTTAGTAAAAGAGATTGTTAGTAGAAAGATGGAGATTTCAAATAGAATAAACTTTTTATTTTTATTTTTTATATACCTTTCATATTATTTACAAAAATAATTATACCACTATATACAACAAAAATTAACGGTTATATAAAAAATTCATTTTTTTATTTTTCACTTTTTTGTCTTTTATATTATTTACAAAAATATTTATATTTATACCAACCACTATATACACAACAAAAATATTTATATTTATACCAATCACTATATATATAACAAAAATGCAACACATGCCCAAAAGAATTCGAAAACAACAAAAATATTTATACCAACCACTATATACGCAACAAAAATGCAACACATGCCCAAGGGGGTGCGCCTAAAGGGATTCGACCTTGGGACCTCCAGTAAAAAATTGAAAATCGTAACCATCAAGCCATCTAACTACATGTGACTATAAACTGTTGATTAATAGACTATATTTATATTTCGTTTTCATTTAATGATGTTTGGGAATTATCCCACATCGAAAGATGGGTATTCAAATTTGATATATAAATACCTATGCAATATGAATTATAGAATGTGTATAAAAATATTAAGGCCACCTCGCATGTGCGTTTGGACAAAAGTGTGCGCGTGTGAGTGTGCGTGGGGCACGCTCGCACGTGCGCTCGGACACACGTGTGCACGTGTGAGTGTGCGTGGGGCACGCTCGCACGTGTGTGTCATGTGTTACGTATGTGAACCGGGCTGAACCAGATGGGAATCGT
>NW_006500346.1:1305997-1352475 GCF_000471905.2 Amborella trichopoda | reverse complement strand
TTACTTCTCTCTCTCTCTCTCTCTCTCTCTCTCTCTCTCTCAATATTTGGTTTTCTTTTCAGGGTGTGGTTTGTATAAGTTACAACCTTAAACAATCAAAGTAAGGTGCACCTTCAAACTTTGTCATGAGATATACAATTTTGGTGTCAAAAATTCTTATGTTAGTGCGAAAATCTATTTTTATTTCTTTTTATGAAATTTTAAATTCTAACCACGGTTCCAATCAAGCAGATCTATAAATTTATGAAATCTTGAAATCTCTTTTCTCTCGACTATAGAAGTCAAGATGCTCAATTAGGTATTTTTCAACATCAAAACAACCTTTCACAAGGATTTTAGATGTACACCTTAATTTTATATTTTAAGGTTTCAACCTTCTATAAATTTTTTCCACCTTTAACCTCTATTTTTTATGTTTCTTGCTTGGCTATCATTTGTAATTGTTTCGGGATTGTATACAAAAATACTATTTACCTTTGATACAAAGATATCACAATTACTTACAACCATCATATATAAAATCTGATAGCATAGGTGTGTCACAAAGTTCAGAAAAATTTCTTTTGAAATTTGAGCTTGGTCAATGGAATAAATGCAACCATCTAATCTCACATCCAGTGGTCAACATTAATTGTGACCACCTTATACTAAAGATAAATGGTCGCATTGTATATTTTTCTCTTTATTTATTAGATATTTTCCTTTTTAATTGATTTTATGAAATTAAAATCAACTATCCACTATAGGAACCAAATCAATGGGGACGAAAGGATCTACATTTAATCTGAGCTTATTCAGTTTAACAATGGACTGTTTTTCCAAGGATGATGGTTTCAATTTGCATGAAACCATCAACTTCATGTTGATCTCAACCATCCAATCCAAGTAAATGTCGGGTCAAGTTCAAACCGGACCCGGCCCCACTGGGCTCCACTCACACCCGAACCTAAGTCGGGTCCAAATGATTAGACTCCTACCAGACCCGACCTAGCTAGTGAGTTGACCCCAAACCTAACTTGATAATGTCTTGAGTGGAACCGGACCTGATGGGTTCAATCCCAGACCTAGGTCTGCTTGACTTATCAGCCACCCCTACCAATAATATGCAGGAACAAGTGTCGTAATTTTATAAGCCCGACATAAAGGTGGGTCCCTAATGGATACTTAATATGTTTAAGGGGCCTCTATATGGCTAAAAGCATAACATAATCACACGATTTGCTCTAATATTATAGTATTAGGTTTCTCTTCTTAGACAATGCCGGATGCTATTAATTTATAAAATTTCAATGGGAAATTGTCGATTGATGCTCTTTCCCTTGGACAAAAGCAGCAAGTTAAGCCAGGAGTGTTTCACCCACAATATGACATCACCATAAAGTACCTTGTGTTTGCCAAAACGAAAATTTCAATCGAAATTCATTGAAATTTTGGGACCATAGTTTCCAAGAAATAAGTTTTAGGTTACCAATACACTTGTCACGGTTGCCATTACAGAGGACCTGAAATGGTGGGATGGGAGTTTCAACCAGGAGTTGGGAACTTTACTAATGCCAAAGATCGTATGCTCCCGAGGGAGCATCATCCATTCGTATAGTCCGCTAACAACTCTAAATTTTAGAATGTAACCTTCTCTCCTCAAATTGGGAAAAAAAGAAAGAAAAAAAAAAAGTAGCAAAAAAAAATAATATGCATGAAAAAGATAGTTCTAAGATTGAATAGAGATCATCAAAATTTTAAATTGTCTCATTTTAGAAGACCTTTGATTAATCTTGGGACAATTTAAAATTTTGATGGTCTTTGTTCAATCTTAAAACTATCTTTTGGACTGGTCAAATCTAATTATTTAGCAACTTAGTACCCAACCTTTTATTTTTTAAAACATTTATTGATGAAAGTGGACCCGAAAATTTAGGATGTAAACTTCTCTACCTAGCGACCGCTCTAAAACTGGAAAAAAAAATACTATCTGTGTATAAAAAAGATAGTTCTAAAATTGAACATAGATCATCAAATTTTTAGATTGTCTCAAAGATTACACAAAGGTCTTCTAATTTTTGGACTGGTAAACTATAATTATTTAGGAACTTAGTACCCAATTTTTATATTTTTTTAAAATATTTGTTGATGAAAGTGGACCCAACAATTTAAATGTACTGGGTTTACATGAGGAAGTAACTATACAGCTTGCTCCCGCAGGAGTAGACTTTGCACTCATTAATTGGCTTCTTTAAACTAGTGCAACCCCTTGGGATTGTCACCTTATTGGCCATTGGTTCCATTTAATTAATGGCTTAAATCCCTTGAGATCTTAAGTAAATTGATGGCCAGCACATTATGTGTGCAAAAAGGATTAGGGCACCTTAAAGGAGCTATAAAGTGTTGGTGGTTGCCATCCTATTGCTTGGAGCATGCAGGGGCATTGGCATTAGCAGTAGCAGTTCAGAGTTCCTTATCAGATAAAAAGCACAATATTTCAATGTAGTGGTTAGAGAGAGAATTAGAGTATATGCTAGATGAGGCAAAACTAGTGGCTATATATATATATATATATATATTGAGGCAAAAACCCTAGAACTTAGGTGTTGGTCATCTTACACATCACCAAAATACCATATCCCAGAAAGATACACAATTAAATTCTAAAGTTCAACCAAGAGTTGCTCTTTGAACTCTAAGGGACACCTCCTCCCTAAAGGGAGCACAAAAGGGGCCCAAAAAGGAGCATTAAGTTGCAATAGTCACTTATGAACCCTACATAGGGTCCCTTGTCTAAGCCCTTTAAGGAATTGGATGCTTTTATTTTCTAGGCGCGAGTAACATAAGGGAGAACAAGATTTTTGTAAGAACATCGACCATAGTCTAGAGCATCTTCTGGGATGAAGTCAGAAAGTATAGTGCTCTCTAACACTCACTCTCTCTATGGGGGTGTTTGATGTGCAAGTACTATCAAATTAGATACACAACAATATATATGAGTTTTTAAAAAATCTACAGGCTGATTAGGACTCGCTCGAGTCAGCCCCAATGGGAAGCCAGGCAAATTGGGGCCGAAGAATAAAGAAATCACTCCCGTTTTTTCCACAACGTTTGAATATTTCTCACAAAAACATGTCCGATCCAACTCGGACTTGTGAGTCAGAGCCAGCTTCTGACCTAAAACACATGAATATCATAGCATCCCTAAGATGGCATGAATTTACCAGCATATGTTAGGAAAATGACTCTCTCTCTCTCTCCGGCCCACACACGTGTGTAAGTGCATCCATGTAGAGGTGCCTGGATCAAGATACTAATCCAATAGACTAATATCTAGAATTAGACAAATCTCAAGGAGCATGTCCAGGGAACAAAATGGCAGCTTCTAAAAATTCCTTTCCTCATGTCTGTGCACTCTTACTGAGCTATGAAAAAGCAACCATGGCCCATTGCTACATTCTTTCTTAACCCTTGATATAACCCTAAAGACTTAAGTAGCTTCCTCGTAAGGATTGAATCTCTACTATTATTGATAGTTTTCAAGGGTCATTATCCCACTCCTAGGGCATATGTTTCACACCATCTCTCTCTCTCTCCAACTATCTATCTTCTTTTGTTTTGAAACTGTTTCTCTCTATTTTCTGGGTATCTTGTATAGATACTAGAGTATTTAGCATAGATCTTCAAAAGATCCAAGAAGTTGGTGAAGACCACTAATCCTTATATTTTACAATAAATTTTAGATCTCCCATCTGGCAAGAGGTCCAAGATCCTCTGAACCTCTTTTTTATCAAATCTAGGATAGGTAGCCGCACTTAAAAAATAACCACCATTTCCTACTTGTGTATCTTTTGGTTCATCTATAGAGAGAGAGACTGTACCATGCTAACTGCAGAACAAATAAAAATCACACGCACACAAAACTACTATCCTACACCAAAGAGCAAACAAACCCATACACACACAGAGGGATGGTAAGGTTTGCATGGATGGCCTAGTAGATCATGTTGGTTTAATTCTCTCTCTCTCTGGAGCAAGAGATCAGAAAGAGAAAAATGGCACAAAGTATGGTTTGCATGAATGTTTTAGCATCTCTCTAGAGCAATAGATACATATAGAGAGAAATGACAGACACACAAAGTCTGACTTGCATGGATGTTTGAGAATCATGATATTAAGTTCCCCTCTCTATACATCCATACATACATTTATAAAAACCACTCTCTATATGCATGTATTTAGAGAGAGAACCTTCGTATTGGTTGAGTCTAGTCTGTTCCGGGTTCTGATTCCCGGCGTACTGAACTTGGCATAAAGCCAAGTAGGAAAAACACAACCCGAGGAGTTTAGGAGAGAGAGACATAGAGAGAGAAGAGAGAGAGACAAGCATAGAATTAAGAAATCAATGGGACGTGTGAGAGTGTCCTAGGCCAGGTGCAACAAAGACTAGTGGATCACTTTGTTCCAGAGCTGCAATGCCAACAAGCTGGCTAACAATGAAAGGAATCGAGAAGCATCGTGTAGGCTTCATGCTTGGTCATGGTGGGCTTTTGCTACCTAAACAATTAGGCAACCCTAATTTTTATAAGCCCAGTTGACTAAATGGCTGCCTGGTCTGGGCAAAATTATCCTCCAATCTTCTATTCTTATCTCAACTACCTCCTCCACAGTGCCCCATTAACAACCACTAACTAAATGAGAGAGAAACTCATATTTTCTCTCTCTAGAGCTAACCCATGATAACTACATCTCTCTAGAGGCAACCCATGATATCTATATAACACTTACTCTCATGCTTCTTTAATGGGTATATGGAAGCCTCTTTTTGTGCTTCCTCCATGCACCAGGCCTAAAACACCCCCCACTCAGCTCTCTCTCCCTCTCTCTAGTTATCTCTCTTTCTATAAGCTCTCTCTCTAGCTGTTTCCCATCACAGCTTGAAATCACTCTCTCTCTCTCTCTCATCACCAGGCCTAAAGGCTCTGACTCTTTTTCTGCATCCCTATCACATTCTTGTATTTAATAAAGAAATGTGGCCTCTTTCCCTTTGCATTGCCACCCTGGTTGCCATATGGGTCACTTATTGGGTTTACAGATGGAGAAACCCAAAATGCAATGGGAAACTACCACCAGGTTCAATGGGTTTTCCCCTCATTGGAGAGACCCTCCAATTCTTCTCTCCTAACACTACCTCAGATATCCCCCCATTCATCAGGCAAAGAATGAATAGGTAAATGCTAAACAGGACAGAAAGCTATCACTTTGACTTTCTCTCTCTAGAACCACCTTTATCAAAGACTTTGTAGTAATTTCTCTCTCTAGAACCTCTACTTTTGTCTCAGTTCTCTCTCTCTAAAGCGTTCTTTACTCATGTACTTACATTTGTAGTACCTTTCACAGGTATGGCCCAGTATTCAGGACCAGCTTGGTGAGTAGGCCTGTAATAGTCTCTACAGACCCTGAACTCAACCATTTAATCTTTCAACAAGAAGGCAAGCTCTTCCAAAGTTGGTATCCAGATACTTTTACAGAGATATTTGGACGCCAAAATGTGGGATCACTCCATGGATTTATGTACAAGTATCTGAAGAGCTTGGTTTTGAATCTCTTTGGTCCTGAGAGTCTTAAAGAGAAACTCCTGCCTGAACTTGAACTGGCCGCATCGAGAAATCTCCAAACATGGGCAACCCAATCGAGTATCGATTTGAAAGAAGCCACTGCCACTGTAAAAATCCAGAAATCCATGACCTCTCTCTCTCTCTCTCAATATTTGCTGCAATCCTGCTTACTTTATCTAACAAAGTCTTTCTAGCGATTTCTAACATTCTCCTTGTCTCTAAATTCCTTCCTGAACTGTTTTCAGCATGATCATGGACTCTCTCTCTAACTTTTTGTGTGTTTGTTGGCTCCTCACAGATGATATTCAATCTGACTGCAAAGAAGTTGATCAGTTATGATCCAACCAAGTCATCAGAGAACCTGCAGAAAAACTTCGTAGCATTTGTTGATGGCCTGATTTCATTTCCTCTAAACATTCCTGGCACTTCCTATCACAAATGTTTACAGGTATTGATCTAGAGAGAGAAAGAAGAGAGCTCTAGCATCTGGGATCACCAGTCGGTTATTTGGGCAATTACATAGGATGGTAACTCTAGTTTTCTGGGTTTCAACAGGGTCGACAAAAAGCAATGAAAATGTTAAAGAAAATGCTAGAGGAGAGACGTCGAGAACCAGAGAAAGCCCATGGAGACTTCTTTGATTATGTACTGGGAGAATTGAAGAAGGAAAGGTCCGTTCTAACAGAAGAGATTGCCTTGGACTTGATGTTCGTTCTGCTATTTGCAAGCTTTGAGACAACATCCTTGGCCTTGACATTGGCTGTAAAGTTCCTCTCAGATCACCCAAAAGTACTAGAAGAATTAACGGTGAGTAATTAGAATTTTAGAGTTCATATAGGCCTAAAACTTTTCACCCCATATATTTCTGTTTTCTCTATCCAAACATTACCTGATTTGTAAAGAAAATAACCATTGACCAGAAAGAGCATGAGGCAATTCGTCGTAACAGGGAGAACCAATGTTCTGGGCTGACCTGGAAAGAGTACAAATCCATGATCTTTACCTCACAGGTGAGCCAAACTATAGCTTTCTCCAATTTGTTTTTGTAGATGGCCAAATTTGTTTTTGTAGATGGCCATTGGGGTATTCCACACCAGTCAGAGAAAACAAGTACTCGAGCTGGGATTCGCTAGGGTCCCGAGCCTGAGTGGGTCAGGTCTAGCAGACTCGGCCAAATTTGTACTCAGACAGGTCCAAACAAAACAAATAATAAAATATCGGGAACCAATGATTGATTGGTCAGGCGAGCCAACTCGGACAGTAACTTGGACTTACCATCCTGGCGAGCTGGAGTATGCTTGAGTTGGGCGGTCCAACTATCTTAAAAAGAAAAAAATAAAAATAAAAAAAAATTATAAAATTTTTGAGTTGGGTCTAGGTCCCGCTAGACCCTGACCCAATTGGAACCAACCCAAAAATAAAAAAATATAAATTTAAATATATTCAAATATCATGTTAAATATATACATTATTATTTAAATATTATAAGTACAAATATATGATTATATTTATTTAAATATTATTTAAATAATACACCATTCAGGTCGGGTCCAGGTCAGGTCCACATGGACCCGGACCCGATTAGTGTTCAGGTCCAATATTCGGAGCCTGGACCCAACCCGCTGGGTCCAATTTTTGGACCCATACTCAAACCCGAATTGGGTTCCGCGTCAAGTTTGGGTCCATCGCCACCCCTATTGGCTCGGGCCTGTGCCGAGTATTCGGCCGTGCCGATCTTTTCAACACTGTTGGGAACTGGCCAAACTTGTCCAACCAGTTCCCATAGTTTGGTTCCAAACTCAGTAGCCTGTGCCATTATGAGAAACTCATGTGTGTCTGACTCGAAGAGTCCAACTCAGACTCACTGCGACAATGCTCCACACTCTAGTGCACACATAGGGAACACACGTATGAGGGGCAAGTAGTTGGGTAAACTACAGTATAACTGACTGCGTCATGTATGGGAATCACAGGTCATCAATGAGACAGTGAGGCTGGCTAATATAGTACCAGGGATATTCAGAAAGGCGTTGAAGGAAATTGAGTTTAAAGGTATGTCTGAATCGCAACGTGGGTACCAATAAAACCCTAGCCTAATGACGATTGCCCCATAAAAAAGAGCAGCCAACTGTGAACTATGTAGTGCTAAAGCAATATATGATTATTGATGCTATATAATAATTGGAGAATTCCCACTAACCAAAAATATATTGAAATTCCAAACAGGACATACTATTCCAGCAGGCTGGGCAGTTATGGCCTGTCCTCCAGCTGTACACTTGAATCCTTCAATGTACCCAAATCCTCTTGCCTTTAATCCATGGAGATGGGGGGTGGGTGTTATTAAAGCTGGATTTGTGGTATCAAAATTTTCTTTCTTCTTTTACTTTGTCATGGATTAAGACTTTATAGGTTTTCTTACACAGGGTGTGGAATCAAATGGTGGGTCAAAGAATTTCATGGCATTTGGTGGTGGGTTGAGGTTCTGTGTTGGAACGGACTTCACCAAGATACAGATGGCAGTCTTCCTTCATTGTTTGGTCACTAGATACAGGTATTAAACATGTGTTTGTATGTGTGCCACAGAGAGAGAGAGTTTGTCACTAAGTGCTGGCATTAAATATAGGTGTAACTAAAATACGTTTTCTGAATACCTCTGGACCAGGTGGAAGCCAATCAAGGGAGGTGACATAGTCAGGACACCTGGTTTGCAATTTCCAAATGGTTTTCATATTCAGCTAGAGGATAAAGTGTAATGGATGAGAGTCGAATTCATCATAACACCAGCATCATAAGTTCCCTGACCTCTTAGTACAAGTGGTCCAGAACCATTCACAACAGAGGCTCCCTATTAGGAGCCTATGTTCTGAGAGTGCTTCAAGAAATAGACAGGAAATGAGGAATAGGATACTGCTCCAAGATTTCAAGAAATTCATCATCGGTTGAGACTGATTCCATAGGAAAGTTTTTGCAACAGAAATCACAAAGGACTGCACTTATATCAAATTCGAAAATTGCAAAAGGAAAATAAAACTGTATAGCATTATATCTACCACAACATAGATTTTGGTTCTGATTTCAGTGATTTTGTAAATGTTTCAATAAATACCTGAACATAATAGGTGTATTTGTTGACAGTTCCATGACATGTTAGCAAAGATGCATGAATAAAAATCGTGGCACACTATTTTGTACTGGGGAGTGTCACGGCTATCGAGAGTTCTTACCTTCATTTGCATTTTCAAGGGTGGATCTTGAGATGCTGATCATTGTGTTCTTTGTGCCCACGCTTGTGCTTCAAATGTTTCTCTGGAGTTTCTTGATTTCTCCGAATTTTCTGAGGCTGTCTCCCAAACTGTGTACCCTTGATAACTTCTCTCTTCGCATAGTGCATCTGATATTCTGGTTTTTTCTCTGTCATGGTTCCTCCTTTCCCTTGCCTATGGTGGCCTTCACTAGCATCTATCCTCAAGCCATGTTTTCGCAACCTTTCAGGCAATACCCTCTCTCTCTCATGCTTGTAGCTACTTCCATGAGCATGATCTCGATGATCATCATGCATATGATAATGATTATGATCGTTCAAATGATCAGGATACCAATATTTAGCATGCTCAGGGTGATTAGAATAATTGTGTTTATGCTTGTGATACTGCTTATTTCTATTCTGAACATGATGATGTCTCCCTTTATGCGTCTGATGTCGATAGTAATTATCCTTCTTGTGGCCATGCCTGTGATATCGGCTAACTTCTTTTCCATTTCTTGGATAGATTCCACTCTTGCGCTTCAGTGCTCTGACAATATCATCCCACCAATCATAAAAGGGATCAAAAAATCCTTTTTGATGTAATAACCAAATGAGAACGACCACTGCAATGCAAAAATGATGTTGCCATGTCACAATCAATTGAATTTCCTCAAGAACAATTAGCATGTATGGAATAAGGGGGCATTACCTATAGGGAAGATTGCGAGAAGCAAACCAAACAGCACAACCCAACTAGCACAAATATATTGAATGTGGCAAGCAATGTCAAAAAACTCTGAGCAATTTTTCCTGCTCAGAAAACACGAATATAATCAAGTTAGCAAATGCAAGCTCCAGTTCTCCGCTAGGAAGAAGAAAAATTGCTGAGTCATGATGGATAGCCTAACACAGAAGCCTTGTATTGCCAGATTGCAAGGAATGTGGTACAGGTTCATCCAAGGGCCAGGTAATAGCCCGTAGACAGTCCGATTAAGGTGCTTACAAATCTATGATAGTAACAGCAACATGAGACCACATTTACACCTAGAGTGAGAGAACTTGCATTATAATAATTAGCCGGAAGACATCCTTTACAACAAAATACAGAGGGGTGCAACTAAGAGTCTTCCTAATCAACCAACCAATAACCAAAAATCTAAAAAACCAAAAAAAATCAGTCTCTCTTACGCCCTAGAGTAAAATCACCTGCTGCATGCAAGTACGATATAGAGATTTCTCCCCTCTGCCCTCTCTCTCTCTCTCTCTCTCTCCCCCCCCCCCCTGCATCGCACACAACTTTTCTGTTAATAGAAAAAACATAAAGAAGCTTCCTTTCAGTACTATATACCTGCATAATCTACCAGTGAAGAAATCTTTCAATCCATTCCACATGGTGTTCCATATGCTTCTCATACCTCCAAAGAGAGTACTTCCATCAGTTGATGAATTGGTCGATTCAATTTCCTACCAAAATATCAATCTCCAACTTCATGAGTTTCATAATGCAAGTGTGAAAGTGAAAATCTTCCATTGATTTATGACAACCAAACAAGTTTTATTAAAGCAACTTAAAAAGTGATAATTAATAGACTATTTTATCACATGTGATTCTTCTGGGAAAGCCTGAACTCCAATGAATGTTCGTGTAAAAGCAATTAATGATGGGGTATTTTCCATTACCACTATTCGGTTATAATATGCTAAGTTATGGATATAAACCCTTATCACGTACAAGCCATGTTAAAGAGACCAAATAGTTAGTGGTTGGACTAGCTCGAATCATTCACCTTACATTTTTCACTTTACTTTTTGGTTAAACGGTCTAAGCATTTGAGACTAGATCAACCACTTTACATTTTGATGGCTCTGATATCTATAAAATTATTTTTAAGAATCAAAAGTTAAGAACATAGACAGGGATTTGGAATTATTCCTATCTCTTGTTGCCTGTAAATTCATTCAGTCAACATACTTTAGAGAAATCTGTGAACACTTTTCAAAAAGAACATACTTTTAGAGAACTATATCTGGGTGAGTTTTTATTTTGGATATTAACAAATAAAAAGTGTGCATTTTGAAATGAATTATGTCCAAGAGGCTAGAGATGGGTTTAATGAGTGAATGCATAACAAGAATCTTGAGAAGTACATGTTGGGATCCCTAAAAGGTCAAATGGTAATTAAGTCACTTTTAAAAATATGTGCCAGCTTTGTGGTTTTTGAAATTATGCTTTCAGTGGTCCCCCTCATTACATTGTTACATTGACCCTCACAAAAACAAGTTGTATATCAGTAAATATAAAATTTAAATTTATGACTAGATTATCAAACTGTAAATCCATACGATAACTGGTTAATCTATACTTTTATTTGTAGACAATCCTCAAGGCCATGAGAAGATTTAGTATCCCTCATGCATGAATCATCTTTCTCTTAAAGCCAAATCACTCTAATGAATTGTAAAAGACGTGAAGTGGGAGACATCCATCTAATTGAGTTACTAGAGAACAAAAAGCTAATAAATTACATCAATGTTTCTCACTACTTGAGTACTAATATTGATGTCCTTGTCAATGTTTCTCACTACTTGAGTGCTAATATTGATGTCCTTGTCAATGGTTGAGTCCTTAATGATTCAGCTTGAAAACTAAAAGTAACTTCTATCAATTATGATAAGAAAAATAGACCATACAAATTAAGGGGCTACATTTAAGGTTCCAGTAAACAAGAAAGAAAGAAACATAAAAGAAAAAAGATTTTGCATGTCCTATGTAGCAAAGAAAATATTGTCTAATGCAAAGTAACATTCTAGGTCGGTTATAATTGTTGAAATCGGTGCTAAGTCCCTCAGCCAGTTTTTGGGTTCTATCATTTATAATACCAAAGCGCACATGCAGTATGTTAGAGCAGCTTCAACGAAAATTTCTATGGTCTGGTATAGCTCATAAAAAAGGGGTTCACCTTGTAAAGTGGAGAAATGTATGTTTACCAATGGAAGAGGGGGGACTTGGAGTTTGTGATATTATTGAATTCAATAATGCAGGCGAACCCTTCTCCTCTATGAAGTTGGCATAGAGGATTCTGGCGAACCCGTCTTCTCTTATAACTTGTTTCTTTAGGCACAGGTACTTCAGAAAGTCTTTTATTTGCGAAGTTGACAGAAAATCCTGCTCCTATGCATGGAAGGGCATTCAAACAAGGTTGTCTCTCTTGCGCCATAATGTTCGCTGGATTATTGGAAATGGCAAGACAATTGATTTTTGGGCAAATCCATGGTTATCAGAGAAATGCAATTTGGAATCTTATGGTTCCCATATTCGGAAGGACATGGGAAGTTTTGCCAAGCCTAGGGTCGCAGACTACTTAAATGGTTCTCTACAATCTTGGTATTAGCCCACCCCCACATCCGGCCCTACACTTAGAACCTCCAATTCCTCTAAAACCCCAAACTGATTTTCTAGTGTAGATTCACTCTTCAAATGGAATGTTTTCTGTTAAATAGGCATGGGATTTCATCCGTCATAAGGATTCTTCTCAGTTGATCTTCAGAGCATTATGGTCATCTAAGGGCTAAATGGTTCTCTTGGCTGAGCCTCCATCGTCATCTTCCTACCTCTTCTCTCATACAATAGAGGGGAATCAAACTGTTGATTTGGGAGGAGCATAACCAACGTATGTTTCAAGGGAGAACACTCACTCATGAGAAGTTGATTCGAAGGATTGCTTGTCATGCTCGTGATCTGGCGAATGCTAAGGCATGGACTTACCATATCTTAGAAAAGGCAGTTACTGAGAACTTATGTCTTACATGGCAGCATCAAAGGAGCAAGCAACCCATAACAGTGGCATGAGCTTTTACACAGTCATATCATTTTAAGTTAAATGTTGATGGGTCTTCTATTCAGAATCCAGGTCGAGCTGGTTGTGGAGGCGTCATCAGACAGGATGATGGGTCTTGCTGCTTTTTCAGTTCCTTTTGGAATTGATTCCAATAATTATGCATAATTTCGAGGCTTACAAGGGTGTTGATTTAGCCTTTCAAATGGATCGCTTTCCCCTATAAATTGAGAGTGATTCTTCTTTACTTGTCCAGGTCATTCAGGGCAGGTGTAAAGCTCCTTGGGCTCTTCATACCATAGCTGCTAACTGCAAGTTTAAACTTGAGAATCAACCATCGTCCATTTGCCATGATTATCGTGAGGCTAATGGTGGTCGATGTTCTTGCTAAAAAGGCTATAGTTTTTACGGAGGCCACTATTTGACGCTCCAGGCCCCCCGATTTTCTTAACCTTCCTTTATTTCCTGATGTGGCGCAATTACTCTATTGTAGGGTTGTAAAAATAGTATGGTGTAATTTTTCCTACCTTTTATTAATGAAAACGAGTAGAGGGCCTTCTCCCTCATTAATTTACCCAAAAAAAAAAGTAACATTGTTTACAAAAGCACAGCTTTACACCACTTGTGTGTACTATGCAAAACACTCAAAGAGGAAACAAGGAGGAGATAGGCTTTATAATTTGCATAGCAAGACGGAGTATAAAGTGTAATACACAATCTCACCTTCTACAATATTATAGGATAGACCTACCATATATGATATCATACACCGCACTTACTATCTATGGTATAATACACAAAATATATCTTCAATGATCCCTATACTCCCCCTTAAACTGAGGCTGGTTGAACAACATCAGTTAGTCAATGAGATAGTCATGTCCAGCCAAAGTCATTACCTAATTAAAAATATATGCAAGTTGTTAATGTGAGGTGAGGTGGGGGTGTGATTTCTCCATCCAAGAAAATTTCACAAATGAAGTGGCAATCAACTTCTATATGATTTGTGTGCTCATGGAACACTAGATTAGAAGCACTACGAATGGTGCTCATGTTATCAGCATATCAAAGCCTAGATGATTGACAAAAAAAATGCAAGTAATGTAAGAGAGCTCTCAACCAAGTGAGTTCTTTGCAAGCTGAGGACATGGACTTGTATTTGGCTTCCACTGAGGATTTCGATGCAGTGTGTTGTTTCTTATACTTCTATGATATGAGGGAGACTCTAAGAAATACACCACCTAGTGGTCGAGCGTCAAGTATCTAGGCATCATACTCAGTCAGCATCGGTATAGGCTTGCAACTTGAGAGAAGAATTAGAATAGAAAAACAGTCTTTTGTGGCATGTACCTCATAGATACCAAATGATACGATGCACAACTCAGAGGTGGATATGAGGAGCATCTACAACAAATCGGCTACTACCCTACATGTGATATAGCAGGACGAGTCACGGTGAGGTAAAGTAGCTTGCCAACAAATTGTTTGTAAAGAGTGGGATCTGGAAGTTTGCCCCCATCATCCTTTCTAAATTTTTATGTTCGCCTCCATTGGTGTATCAACCCATTTATCATCGTCTAGGTTGGCCAATTTGATCAAATATTTAGTATATTGGTTTTTATGAACCATATATCCATTAGGAAGGTAAAGAATCGCTAGGCCAAGAAAGTAAGTCAAACTTTTGTGCAACTACCACTTTCAATCATTGTTTATTGGTATGTTTGTCACCTGTGATAAGGATATTATCAACATATAGGAGAAGAATTATTATCGCTGAGGCAAAATGTTGGATAAATGGCAGATAGTTGTGAGAGCTTTATATACATCCAACACCCAAAATGACATGTCATAATTGTCAAATCTATGCTCTTGGAGCTTGTTTTATGCCATATAAGGATTTCTTCAAATGACAAACCATAGGCTTGTCATGATCATACACATAGGAGGAGGTCGCCTATACACTATTTCTTTTAAATGTCCATGACGAAACCATTCTTCACAACCATTTGAGAGATAGTCCATTAGCGAATAGCTTAGATGGCAATTATTGTAAGCATTGTGGTCATTTAGCCACCAGAGCAAATGTCTTTCAATGTCTATGCCATACTCCTGCTTGTAGCCTTGAGTAACTAGTTGTGCTTTATATTGCTCAATCTCTCCATCAGATCAAATCTTCATAAAGAAAACCCATTAACTTCCAATGATAAAAGTGTCGGCAATGCAAGGCACAAGATCCCACGTATCATTCTCCAACAAGGCACTTATCTCAGCATCCATGGCCTCCTTTCAATATGGTATGGTAGAGGCTTGTTGATAATTGGAAGTAATATCAACTGAATCAAGGGGGGCAAGCCATAATCTAAGATGTAAACAAAGATCTAGGTGGTTGAAAGGAATATCAATGGTATCAATAGAAGTACACAAAGATCAAGAGTGTAGTGAAAATTCAAAATCATCAGAAGAAAAACCAAATCAGTTTGAAGGATGAGTTATATGTTTGGAAAGTCGTAATTGGGTAGAACTATCAGAAGAAGCAGGGTTGGGAGAGATGGAAGAGGGAAGAGAATCACTTACAAGCAAGGAAAATTCTTGCCTTGCTCTGGTTAGGGAGCTAAACGAGACAAGGATTGGTTTTGTTTGCCCCATCGTTGATACACCAAAAGTTGTGGCGATTATGAGTGGAACTGCAAGACACATTAAGTGAATTTGAAAATCAGGTGGAGATGCAAGGGAATCCGAGAAATCTAGTAAGAAAGGAGCGAAGGAGCCTATAGACATAGCTATCGAAGAATAATAACATAGGCTTTCTAAAAAGACAACATTGTGAGGCACATGGATAAGATGAGTTGCTGGATCATGATAGAGAAATCCCTTTTGGTCTGGACAGTAGCCCACAAAGACACAAGTAGTTGCTTGAGCACAAAATTTCTTCTTTGTGTGCAGGAAGATAAACAAAACAAACACAGTTGAAAACATGTCAGAATCACAATGAACATGAAGTAATGAATGATATGGAGATTCTTTATGCAAAATTCAGGATGGAAGATGATTTATGAGATAAACAGTAGTTGATGTAGCTTCGGTCCAAAAAGCATGAGGAATATGGGAGTCAAGCATGAGGGTCTAGCCACTTCCAAGATACAATGATTTTGGTTCCACGTCATTCCTTTTAATCATGATGGTTGATCTAAGGAATGAATGATTGAGATTTCTTTACCCGCAGATCTCCATGATCAAAGTTTAAGATTGAGTCTCATAATGATGACAAACCTTAAACCACAAAACCCTAGTCTCTATTCTATAACTACTCTCTATGAATCTATTCTCTACACACCTTGATTGGATTGGCCTCTCTCTCTAAGCTCTAGAGGAAGGTATGCCCCACTTTCTCTCTCTTTATTTCTCTCCCATTTACTTAGGGTTCCCCCCAAGAGTTTGACCGGAATTGTTATTTTTGTACCAAATTGGGTCACAACCATGGATAAAAATGCTATGACATGGGAGAACACTTCAGATTTGTGGCACGTAAACTATATTCACATATGCCAATATTTATTAGAAACAATAAAATCATAATAAGAAGGAGCAAAAAAAACAAGCATCACGGCTTGGCTTCTCAAACTCCAAGGCAAACAAACGGCCACCATGTTGCTTCCCTCTCACTATCCCAAGTAGGTCCTATATCACACAACCATTACAAGAAAAGTGAATTGTGATAATGGCAATTCGGCCCACAAAGATCAGATTAGCTGTTAATTTGCACTAGAGGATACACAGAGTGAGAGATTATCAGTAGCAATAATATGCATTTTCTCCTCATGAGCAACGAGAATCTGACTATTACCTAGGGATGGTCTAGTAGATAACGAACTTGTGTGCACTCCAATTATATGATTAGAGTCACCCGAGTCAACAAACCAAGGAGGATTCAAAGTAGGGAATAGGTGAAAGCTCTTACCAGACATGCTCATGGTAGAGAATGCATAAAAGATAGCTATAGACAAAGTCTTTACAAATGCCAAACATCATCTGATATAGCGATTGTCTGGGAACATGTAGTACTTGAGGTAAGAACAGTGTTTGATGAAGCAATCTCTAATCTCGTATGTACCATCAATCCTCAAATGTAGCATTAGCATCAATGCCTTGTAAATGGGTTTCCCCCAATCTGGTGAGCATTTGCCTCACTGAGGATAGTCGCCACACTTTGTAATAATATGTCAAGGATGTTGCAATAAACATAAAAGTTCTTCTTCTTAAAATGAGATGCTATATGGCCATATTCCTTACATTCATAAGATGCAGTAAAGATTGGACCTTTTATGATGGCTTTCCTCTAGTCCGTTGGGCCACAAAGACAAACTCTATAGCCTTCTTTCCTTCAATGGTAGCGTGTGCTATAATTCTTGTCTCACATGAAGTAACTCAACAAGAATCGCATCCATGTTGGTTAGTGTTTCGCGATTTAAGATGTTGGCTCGAAATAACCTCATATTATGGACATAATTTCATCAAAAACTGCATCACCTTCCTTTCATCATTTATCACCTTTAAGATCCTAAGCATCAAGTATTAGTGATAGCCTTCATACTTACAAATTCATATTCTATCCACATGCTCATAAAACAAGCATAATATTCCTAGATACTCCTTCCCCCTGTCCATTAGGTAAATATATATTATACTTGATTTGGAATCGCCTCGCAAGATTTGATTGTTGATAAAGGTTTTCTAGATATTTCCATGTTTCTTTCACCATGTGAAACCCTCTCATTAGCTTTCTAATGTTCATATCCACAGAACTTAGGATCCATGAGACATATTGCATTGTCTACCTTCCATTGTTGAATTTTTTGGGGCTGGATGGAGCAAGTTGTGGTTCAATTCCATTAATATATCACCACAAACCTTTTCCTTCAACAAAAGACTGAAAATGAAAACACCAGTCGTGATAGTTTTTCAGAAGTCATACACAATCCATGTGAAACTCAGACTTGGGAATTATCAACTGAAAAATGCTTATGGATCACAGGAAATCAATCCTCAAGAGGTCAGGTCTGCAACTTGATAAGAGATCAACCAAAAATTAGACAACAAGAGATCCTTAAAAAGTTTCCAAAAACCACCTTGTTTTTGTGGTGGTTTTGACGAGGAAAGATACTGTAGTTCAGATAAAAAAGCTTGATCTCTCAAAACCATGGCTCTGATACCATGTAAAACACTCGAAAAGGCAAAAAGGAAAACTTGTACATCTGTTCACTGTTTTCAACACACACATACACAGGCGCGCACACACACACACACACACACAACATGAAGTAACTTGCATCGCAAAATAGGCAACATAACTTGCATAGCAAGACAGAGTATAAATTGTAATACATCACCTCACCTTCTCTAATATTGTACTATAGACCTACTATATGTGAAAAGACGCACTAGACTGATCTTCATCAATCTCTACGCTGTGTACCGCTCATTTATACAGTTTGTCATCATGCACATGGGTGTAGATATGTGCTCAGGCAATAACTGCTGGTAGCCACAGGTGGTTCAACAAAAAGTGTATACATTTGAATCATTCACTTGCAATTTTTTCTCTTTAAAATTTAAAGAAGGGAAAATGGGGCATTTTTAAATGCTTTGACTTATTGAGTTTGGAATCATCAAATTTCCCTTTAAATTGTCAAGACAAGGCCTTTTGAAAACCCACTTCCAGCACAAAACATTATAGTAAGAAAACTTTCCAGTGTTTCTGGTCATCTAGAAATACATAGTTACACATTTACCATATATTTAAGAAGAGTACGAAACCTAATAACATGTGCAGGAACAAACCTGGTTTTCCCGATTATACATGGTTGCTGTGGTAATGAACTGGCACTCTGCCCTGTGAACTTCCTTAAAATCAGAATCCTTTAAAATAGCTGCACATGTGAATGAAGAGATATGACATAATTAAATCTATTAAAGTCCTTTTTGGGGATACAATAAATATTATTGAAGGAACTACAGATGCCTTTGAATTTATGAAGTCATGTAATGCTACTTAAGACAACATTCCCACAGTTGCCGCACTAGATTCTAGTTGGTGTGCCAAAAGAGATTTACAGGGGCCATGTATCATGCCACCCTCGGAGAAATAAAATAATACGTAACTAATATCCAGTTTGACATTAATCATTTGAAGTTTTAAATCTTCTGAGATGAATTGGTAATTGATTTTAATATTATGTTTTATTATCTTCTCAAACAGATCATTTTGAGGCGAAAAGGTGGACCAGCATTCCATTTATCATATGGATGAGCACATAAATCACAAAGTAAAACAGAACGACTAAGAAAAACTGAAACAGCAGCCATAAAGCACTTTAAACTGTTATCTACAAGTGTAGAGACAATAGATTTAAAACTTGAAAGAGGGAAATTTGCATTGATAAAATAAGAGGCAGGTTCATAATTGGAACATCTTCAAGTGCAGCTGCTATGCCAATTATAAAACAGAATAAGGCCCCATATAAATTGGTTACGATTCATTCCAAATAAAACATCTCACCAATGCAGTGATACTTCGAAGCTTTATTAGTATTTGAGGAAAGCTGAAATGTACGGGTAATTGTCTCTCCTGGTTTCATTATGAACATTTGTTCCTGTAATATTCAAAAATGTAATTTGTTACCGAGCAAACAACTGATAATTATTGTATTGTTATGCTTATAATAACAAATAGTAATGGGAAATGTAATCTTCATCAATGAGCACAGAAGGCAAATGTGGTTATTAGAATGGTCAATAGGAAAAGAATGATAGGTCCTACCTCCATTTGATTGATACCTCCTGAGCATTCAAACTACAAAACAAACTGATTTGCAAGTTAGATATGCAATAACTGAGCTTCAACTTATCTACAAAAGAATAGTCCTATATTTAAGCAAGTGAAATTCTTGAAATGGAAAAGCATTTATTCCATATCAAACAGCACATCAAAGATATGTGACTGCACACATTCCAAAATAAAAAAGATATATGACTGCACACCATGTTAGGATATACTTAACATTTGACTTATGCACACTTTTGTTTAGAATAGTATTATTTGTTTAGGGGTATTATTGTACAATATCCATGATGGAGCTCCTTTATACATCCTCGGAGTGATGAAACAGAAACATACAAAAGTTTCTCATTCTTCTTGATGCAGAAAAAAAAGTAAATCAGAAAAATAAAAATAAAAATAAAATTTTGACATAATATACTCTCTCTTTGGGTTTGCAAGGGAGTCCACCCATCTTTTTACAAGATCAAACTCAAACTTTATTCTCTAATAACCTCCCCTTACAAAGAAGAGACCTCTTCCATTTAAATACAAACTTATAAGAAATAATAAATAAAAATAAAATAAAATACCTAAATAGCCTCTTTCTCTTCCTTATCTTTAAAGACAATTCTAACATATCCTAACCAACCCAATCAGCTAATCTCTATCCATATCCATCTTTTAAAAAATAAACTTTCAATTCTACCCCTTAAATCTCTATAACTAAAAAAGACAAAAATAATCCTAAGAAAAACTAAAAAATCCAAATAACAGATTTTTTAAGTCCTAGAAAATATTAAAAATAATAATAATAAATCATTTTTTTTATTTGCATCATTCTCCGAGAGTTGAGAGAAATTCAACCTCGAGCTTATTGAACTTAAATCTTTTAGAGGCCTTCTCAAAAGTTGATGATGCAGTCCCGACATTCTTCTCGGTACTTTGTCTATTATAAACTAATTTATCAAATACTTTGCACGCAACCTGAAGTAGAACTCTAGGATCTCAAGCTTAATCTTGATTTCTTTTTCAAGTTCTTCATAAAACTAAGATCAAGCTGAATACCAAGATCATGTGGATGTTCCTCAGATCATGGTTCTTGCATCACGATATGCTCGTTATATTTAGGATCCGCATTTGGAATCGATTGAGGAGGTAGTTTTGTCTCAAAGGTAAAACTTGGCGCCAAATCTATTTTGTTGCAAGCACCATCTACTCCAAGAATAGTGTTCTCTAACTGTTGCAACCGTTAATTCATTTCACGAACTTCACTTCGAACATCTTCCATGACTTTGGTTAGATTTTCTAAAATTTGACCCATGCGATTATCCATAGCAGGATTAGTTCTCGATGGCATTATAATAGTTGGATCTTCTTTGCTTTGATACCAATTGATACAGAAAAAAATTGTAAATCAGAAAAATAAAAATAAATTTTGAGAGATTATACCTTCTCTCTAGGTCTGTAATGGAGTCCACCCCAAGATTTTTTCACAAGATCAAACTCTTTCTTTATTCTCCAATGACCTTCCTCTACAAAGAAGGGATATCTTCCTTTTAAATACAAACTTATAAGAAACAATAAATAAAAATAATAAACTAAACTCTATCTCTCCTTTATCTCTTAAAGACAAGTCTAACATATCCTAACCAACCCAACCATGATAATCCCTATCCATATCCATCTTTTCAAAAAAAAAAAATTGAACTTTCAATTCTACGCCTAAATTCTCTACGATTAAAAAAGACAAGAATAACTCTAAATAACATTAAAATCCAAATAACATATTTTCTAAGTCCTAGAAAATATAAAAATTGAAAAATCATTTTTTATTTGCATTTCTTCCACAAACCTTGTCATGGTATCAGAGTGCAAAGTAGAAGCGAAACACTTAGTAGCAGTCAACTCTTCAACCCTCTACCAATTGAACTCCTCTATGTCTATCCATTGCTATAACAAAGGGCAATATAGTGTTGCAAAGCTGAGAGAGTAGTGCGCACTGAGAGATGTCGTTGTAAATTGGAAAGAGAGACCAAAATTGATAATTTCCAAAATATTGTGGAGAAGAAAAATGAGCAAAGCACAAAGCACGGTATAAAGAGCAACTATAAGCCCATTTTGTTCATTTTTCTTCAATATAATCTTTTATAAGACAGTGCAATTGATCAATCAGAGACATTCTGATTTATTTTATTTTTTAAAATGTAGTAGATGTGATTAACCTCACATCTATGGGTGCTCTGTGACTCATTTTCATAACAATACAAATAAAACCAAAGAACTTTTAAAAGTTAAAGTGTTATATTTTAAGAAAACAGTGCTTGGTGGTGTTTGGGTATATTCTTTTGACATATTCTGAACTTCCATTATAAATTCTATACTTTTGAGAAATCTCATTCTTTTTGGTCAAGCACAAGTGCTAGATTTAGACTAAGCATTGGACCCACATAAATGAAAGTTCAATACTATGGCAAACAGAAAATCCAAGGGATAACATCTTAAAAAGACCCCCTAGTCTACATCATTAACTTTGACTCACCTATCTTAAGTTCTCAGAGAATCTAAAATATCCTACACCGTGCTCCCACACATTCTCACAAATGTCCGTACACTCTTCAGAATATTAATGCGCTTCAGTGCATAAGACCTACGGTGTCCGCCTTTCTCTCAAAGTCTATTATTGACAGATGTACCCATTTGTCTACTTTCTGAAATCGTGAGGATCAGAGCAATGCAAACACCTTTCGGATGAAACAATTTTATACTTGCCAGAGGGGGGCAAAACAGAAATATAAGCCCCTTCCTCCAAGTCACTCCCGACAGAAACATAGCATATTTCTAGAATGTTGTACTGAGATAGGGTATGGCATTGCACACGGTCAAGAAAGGACAAACACTCTAGAGCCCACTCAAGGACATGACAATTGTGCAGGACTATGTGTTTCGCTACAAATTTGACATGTGGAACACGTCCCTTCTTTCGCTGTGACTACCAGACACGACTATGAAGTAACAGAACTACTCAATGCTTATATATAGACCATACACGAGCATTCAAAAAGCAATCAAGGAGAGCAGCAACAGAAAAATAGCAGAGAGTAAAGAGAAAATAGTTGACCGTGGAATCTTCTCAGCAAAGAAGAGCAGAGAGCATGGATTAGACTACAAAGAAATTTCCAGTCCTATTGTCAAAGTTGTGATTACAAGGGCTATTATTACTCTGGGGATCATTACTGTATCGGAGCTCAACCAAATGAATGTCAAAAGTGCATCTCCACGAACATTATGGAGGAAATCTATATGGCACAACATCCTGGTTTTGTCAGCAACAAATTCCCTCACCATGTATATCGACCAAGGAAAGCAATATATGGACTGAAGCAAGTTCCAAGAGCTTGGTTCGATATGTGAGTGTAAAAACCAAATTACATAGACTTGGACTTGAACCATGTCAAGAATACAACACAATACAACTCAAATACAATGCACCACAAATTGAGCTTATAACTTCAAATTACAGCAACACAACCATGTGATACAACTCAATTAGGGTCCCTTGTCCATCAACAAAACAAACTATATATGGCAATCTTCAAACTAGACAAGCATGAGGTGCTTTTGAAAATTCTGCACCATTCCAATTTACAATGCAAATTATACATCAATTAACTTCACAAAACTCAAGAAAACATGATCTCCAACATTACAACATACATATGCTCAAGTGAATAATGCAACATTGCCCATGGGAAGCCGATTGGAGTTCTAGGGTGCCCGGTTTACAGCTTTGCATCTTTGCTATGTGTCATAGAGTGACAGGCGATGGCATAACTCAAAATTAGGCCAAATTCATCATACTAAAAGTGGGAAGCTAAGCATCTACTGATATACACTTGAAACATGAAAGGATTTGCAGAGATCAAATAATCAAAACCAAGTGGAAAAACTGTGAGAGAAAACATTGTACATGATCACATAACTAGTTCAATGAGGTCACAAATCAAGCCCTATAATTTGACATAATTTTCTCTTATGAAAACAACAATTTGATCCATCAAAATCATGATCAAATTGACTAATTTGGTTGTGAAAAATGCAGAGAAATATCAGTCAAAATACTTCAAGAAATCACAAGAAGAAGCTCATGAAAACTAGATTAATTTGTGCATGAATGATGCATTCAACTATATGGATCAAAGTAGATCAAGGAAATCAATGATCAAGAATCAAAATGATGAAGGAACCTTGCTGTAACTGAGAATTTACTGCTAGAAGAACAGACTAAAATTAAAGGAAATTGATTAGATCTTACTCAATTGATGAAGGCCTTGTAAACTAGATCATCCATGGCTTTGGTTTGACCTCGAGATCACCATCAATGGAGCTTCAGTGGATCTTTCTCTCGCATCAATTTAATACTCAATTTGGAAGAGAGAGAAAGAGCGAGGAGATAGCCTAGGCATGCCACTCAAAGGGGACTAAAGAGAGAAAGAGTGGCGTGCCAATTTAGAGAGAGAGAGAGATAGAACGCATACAATGTGTGAGAATGAATGCTTAAGGGGTATTTAATAGGCTTCTAACCACCAAATGTATAGATGCATTTAGATAGATAAATCGAGGCCCTCCATGTCATCATCCTATGGCTATAAAGAGAGGCTTGATCCTAGCTCACCATCCACCATCATACCATCAAGATGTGTGGTATGGATTTAAACACAATTATGCATCTATTTTAATAACTATAATTCAATCCAATTTCCCTAGTTTCAAAATACCCATGCTCTTTTCATTTAATTGAACTTAAAACCAACTTAAACCCTTGAAGTAATTTGTCAAAATTCCAACAAAAATCAAATTTGAAAACTTACCTCCATTTATAAGAGCATGTGGGGCTAATAAAATATTGTCACATAGGTTAAGTGCACAATTACCACAAATCTTTAGGGTTGAAATTGAAATATCAAACCCTATGCTCCTTCTAGAAGGCTATGCAAAAACCATTTGCTTTCACATTCAAGATGTGCTCAAATTAATTTCTAAATTCAAGAATTTCATAAAATAGCACAATTTAATGCCCCTTCATCAAAATGAACAAACCACTAAAGGACATGGGGGTCCGATAGGGGGTTGACGTCACCCTCATATCACCCTCCATGTGGGGCTGACCTGGGACCCCCAAGGCCATCACGTGGACACCCACTGGTCATTTGTGGCGTCCTGTGTGGGTCCCAGGCACTGTCCATAATTGTCATTCAGTTAAAAAAACTCCGAAAAATGCATTTCTTGCTCAGAAAAATCTATAAAATTCTCAAAAATTCACAAAAATCATTTTAATGATTTTTCATCAAAATAAATTATTTTAACATTGTTTAAAATTATTTACAAGGGAAATTAGGATCTTATATAGCTGAATTAGGAATCGAAAAACTCCACTTGGCTATACTTGGAATCCAAAGCCACCTTATTGGTATTGACCCAATAAACTCATAACCCACAATGCATAATCAGGAGCTCATGATATAGCTTATCAAAGTTAAACCAATAACTGATCTTGAATTCCCAAGTATCAACAGATTTTAGGTGCACCCCCTAGACGACATGCACACACATTGTGGGATCCTCTCTTGGCACAGGTGCATACCTCTTACCAGTGGATCCCTAGAAGAGCGGATTCCCATGCATTACAACTATTTATGCACATGCTATGAGAAGGCTCTAAGAGTCATGAATCTAGGCCAATGCCTTAAGTTCGCCCTAACCTTCCCATACAGGGCTATCAAATCATCAAGCGCATATCACCAAATCACATAATCACATAAATCTCATAAATCACATCGCCATAGCCCATCACACAATCATGAGCCTCAAACATGACAACCAACCCTGACTACGAGGTAACCCTCAATCCTCTCAGTACCTTCTATATATACAAATCCTCCTCATAACTTACTCGGGGTTCCATGACTCTTGGTCCCAGTGCACCAACATCCTAGAGTCATGTCGCTCTATTACTCCTATTAAAGTTAAGAGCTATTCAAAAATCGAAACTTTAAGGCCTCAAAAGGACATAATTCCAACATGATAAACTCCCACAAGTCATTAAAAAGGAGGGTTCATTCTAAGGTATGCAGACAATTCTATGTTCATCACCAAAGGGAGATCCAATACAACCCTCAAGCTCTTATATGTAGATGAGATAATCAACCGTAAGCAACATGTTGCTTATTTAGAAAATAAAAACAAAATTGCATGCATCCCTCGAAATAAAGGAACTTGGAAGCTTAAAATACTGTCTTGGCATATATCTCAATATGCAATGGAGTTACTCGAGGAATTTGTCATGTTGGACTACAAACCAATAGGAAATCCTACTCAAGTAAATCAAACTAAGAGTCAAACAAGATAAGTGAATTCCAAATGCTACTAGGTGTAGAAGATTACCTAAGTAGTTAGGTGCTTCAATACATGACCTTCACAATGCCAAACATTGCCCATGCAATCCATACGGCGTGCCAACAACATGCAAAATCCAAAAAAAACTACTACACCTTGAAGCTGCAAATAAAATATTAAAGCATGTCAAGGGAAAACTAAACATTGGTCTCCTATATGCCTCACAAGGTGGACTCGAACTACCAGCTGTCTTTGACGTCGCCTAGGCAAGCTACCCTACTAATAAAATGTTAGCGGCTGGTTTTTGCATAAGTAAAAAATGTGCTTTATGGAGTAGTATAAAGCAGAAAGCTGTCACCAAATCAAGAACTAGAACGAGCATAGATCCATATCTTGCAGCTTCATAAATTAGGATACACCTAGAGAAGCCAACAAAGATGTATTGCAATAACCAAAATGCTATCAAGATATCAAATAATTCAACACGATATGGGAAGACCAAGCAATTGGGTGTTGATCACCAATCTATGAGGGATGTGGTTCATGATAATGAGACTTTTAACTCTCACATGAAAAAAATGAGACAAGCTTTCCATGCTATCATGTCAACTTGAGGTGGAGTCTTAAAATATTTTTAGCATCTGATGTAAACATACCATTGTTTGGCAAAACATTATTTCTTACGGGTTATATCGTACATCACCCAAAATGGGACTCCTTTATGCATCCATTTAATAATGAAATAAAAACATACAAAAATTTCTTGTTCTTCCCCTAACTAGGTAAAGTTGTAAGCATAGCATATGCAACTTTACAAGGGTAAATAGCCAGGTAAAATGACAAGGTGAGACACACGGTTTGCAAGATATAGGTCTAGCTTTCTGCCTCCCCCATGCAAACCATGCTGACATACCCCAAAACAGTAGGTAAGCATGACAAGGAAAGAGGAACATATGCTTCTCTTACTAAAAAGAACAATTTTTCAACAATTAGAGTTTATAAGATATTGGCAAATAAAGTATAGGATTGTGGCTTTCAAAGGCATTTAGTTATTCTTCCCCAATGCCATGTGCTCATGTTGTGGCTTTTGGCCTAGTGAAACATCATTCTCATTCATGATTCCCCATGTAATTTGCATATTTGTTGTCCTTACTCTCATGGCAATATACATTCATTTTATATCCTACTGAAGAACAGTTGATACTAGTCTATACCAGTATATACTAACAAATTGCAGGAATTGACTGATGTTTGTGATCAGAACCCATACACTACCTCCAGTTACTTAAAATATCATGGTTATGAATTTCCTATGACTTTCCCTACATGTGATTTGATGCTTACTGTGAGCCACAAAAGCATGAGTGAATTCCTCACCATTCTGGAGGGACACTATCGCTCAACGAGCAACTAACACATGGGAAGTGGTGAGCTTGGGAAGTGGGAGATACACTAACTAAAGTGTTGTGCAATGGGTCACGTGGTCCTAACCAATGTAGCATTGACGTCCATTATACAAACCCAAGAATCTGGGTCTAGGTATTGATGAGGGAAAATTGAGCCAATTGCTTTGATTCATGCACAAGGTACAAGTAGTCATAAAATGCACTTGTAGAGAAGAATGTGTAGTTGTAATTGAATTAGTATTCTCGAAAAGATAAATGTGAATTTTGATTCAGTTCCACAAGTCTTATGGGGCATTTTTGGCTTATTATTAGGTTTCTAAATCAACAAATGAACTTACTGAAAATTCTAAGTACCTTGTTATCAAGAATTGTTTTCGAATTTTAAAATTGTTTTCGAATTTTAAAATTGATCTACTTATGTTTGGGAAGTCCAAATTATATATAATCAAACTGCTATTATTTCGGTAATTTATGTCTTAAGAGCATCTAGTAAGTGTCTTCGTCAAGACAACATATCACTTCTTCATAAAATGGTTATCATCAAAAGCCCTTGCTGCTATTTGCTGTGACTACAGGCACTTCAGAACTTCTGATAACAGTGCATTATTCTTCAATTTTCTTGTTTGCTTAAAACCATTCTCGATTCCATACTAAGATGGGCATGGTGGGAGACAGCATACCCACAGAGGGACCTAATTGATGAGATTTTTAATCTGAATGACTCAGTGGCGGTATCATTTAGGAACTTTTTTTTTTTGAGTAAGTCAGTGGGGGAGAAGGCCCCCTACCTGGATTTTTATTAATAAAGAAAAAAGTAACACATTATTTTACAACCCTATAATAGGGTAGTTGCGCCAAATTATGTAATGAAAGAAGGGAAAGAAAGTTTGGCGGACGACTGAGCCAAATCGTTGCGCCTGAATAAACCGTTGCTCTCTTAGCAAGAGCATCAGCTACCATGTTCGCCTCGTGAAAGATATGAGCAATAGACGGCCTATGGGGCAAGAGCCTCGCATGACAATTATCAGCTATTGTTTGTAATCTCCAAGGAGCACGACATCGGTTCTGAATAACAGCTATTAGAAGAGATGAGTCACTTTTTATCTATATCGGGAAGCAACCCGTCTAAATAGCCAAGAGAATACCTTCTTCTAAAGCCTTGAATTCTGCATAATTATTGGACATGACCTCGAAATCTTTAGTCACGTCGCCACAAAACCACCATTGCTATATCTTATGATCAAACCACCTCCTGACAAACCAAGATTGTGCAAAGATGCACCATCAATATTCAGCTTATAACTCTTTGCCTGAGGAAATGATCATGCGACTGCGATCTGGCGTTTTGACTTCTGCTGGCACCAAGTAATTTGTAGGTTCCCAATAATCGCCTTTTCTGACAAATGAAAGGCCCATTTTTTCACTTCTACTAGTGCTTTAACATTAGTAACCTGATTGACAATCTGCTCTCTTCTCATTGCGTTAGATCTAAAGATTCTTCTGTTTCGCTCCTCTCAAAGAAACCAGATAATAGTGAAAGAAATTGTTATCCAGATGTTGAGAAGCCCATCTGATTTGAATTTGAAGGCTAACCAACTAAGAAGAATATCCTGAGCCGGAGATCTGCTAACAGAGGAAAACCCTTCCTATGGAAGTTAATGCATGAGAGCACTTCTTTCCAAAAAACAGTTTTGCTGGCTGAGGGAATATCTAAGACCCTGTAACCTTAAACCATTAGGGACCACACTTGCAATAATTCCCAATACACTATAATTATACCCCCCTAGGAAATGATCTAAAATATCAAAAGAACCTCACAAAGACGCAATTTAGCAAGTCAGCAACCAAAATGGCAACTTTTAAGCTCAAAAGGGGAAGGGATCTGAAATTGGCTGACTCAGACCCGTACATGGCAAGAATCAGCCAGAAAGTCACAAAAGCTTCCTGTGAAATATGTGTTGCTAAAACCACCAATATCCCAGACAGAGCCATCTTGTTTCCTAATTTTAAGCCCTACTCTCTATAAATAAGTCATTTTGGATTGGGAGATAGAGATAGAAACCCTAGAACCCTAAGCCTCTCTCAGCCTTTGACCTCGAACCTCCTTAATCATAGAAACCCTAACCCTAAGAGCTTTGTTCACTGCAATTCCAGGAGACATCAAACCTTTATAAACTAAAAGAATCAAAGCCTAAATCATCATTGAAGTTCAATTCTAAAAACCAACTTGACCCTGGGTCTAATCCCCTTTCATCTCTAAACCTCTAGTTAAAGTAAATCTCAAATATCGAGGAGAAAGATGCCTCAAAATCCTAGTCCGACCTAGGTCCCAACTCAAGATGTCGGCCTTATGGACCCAGTTTGCACCAAGTAGGCCAATTTCCTCTTCTCTAACCTCTTTAATACTTTGGTTCATTCTCTTTCAGAACCCTTTCGAACACATTCTCTTATTTCTATAACCTCATTTGAAACTTGTTTCTTTGGTTTTACGTTTATCGCTAGGCGGCATGGCAAATGGACCATAAAAGGGAATTTGTGAAGCCAAACTCTTATGATCTTTAATTCAACAGGACTTGATCTCTATCGATTCAGCTTTTATATAGTTTAATTGTTTAAACCATGAATGAGAGTGAGCTTTATATATATCTCATTTGGATTTGGTTGTAAACAAGTTCTAACACTGTTATTTCATTATTTATTTGTTAATTTATATCCTTCTCCAGTGCATAGTTGATGTAATTTAATATACATATATATATTCTTGATTTTTAAGGACGTTTGCTTAATCAAGCTACAGCTCCGGCACAAGCACAATATTTCTCCAACTCATGATGCTATCCCATGTAAGATGCATCAAAGACTAAAAGCATATCCTAAGCACAAATCCAGAATAAGAGTCAAAGATGAAATATTTGGACATAAAGAAAAATGAACTGTATTTTCTCCATCTCAAACTAGAAAGTGAATAGTACCAATGAACCTTCAATTTACAGTAGGTGTGCATAACTATGAAAATACAAAAGCAATGTGTGAGAACATCTGCAGCATCATGATATCCAAATAAACATCAGCATGCTCACAATGTGTCACAGATTTCAACATCTCTCGCACTAAAAGTAACTTTTATTGCATACCGTTAAGCTGTATGATGCTTCCAATTCACCAGTGTTCTTTGTAATAATTGTAGCGATCCCAAATTGTGCAAGTGCTTCAAATTTGGGGATTGTAACACTTAGTATCTTTCCGGGACTCCTAAAGAGAAGAAAAATTGTGTCATCCAAACTTGAAAAGGCATGTGTTGAAGGATAAACAGAAGAACCAGTCAATAATAGTTAAAAGTTGAGAAAATATTCAATCTCATTATCTCCAAAACTAAGAATTGATCCATTCCATCCACACCAGCAATAAGATCTATAAAAATTCCAAAAAGATTTGAAGAGTAAGAGGAAAGGTGATATCTAGATTGGCAACAATCTGTTAATATTCCCTTAAATTATTCTAGTTTTGTCAGTTATTGGCTTGCATTCCTTGATTGAAGCCAAGAGGTAAGAAGAAAGTCAATAAACTTTGTTTGGGAGGAAGAGTGTGGATGGTCAGAAATGGGAAACAAACATAAAGAGAAGCAGGTGAAGCCCAGAGAAAGAGAGAGGCAAATCAAGAAGGTGGGGTTCTCAAATGAGTAGTGACAAAGGTAGAGAAAATTGGAGTGGTTTACCGACATAAAGGAATCCATGATCAAATGAATCAACCGAAACACACTTCTTGGCAAATAAGACACGATATTCCTCGAAGAAAAAGTAACTATGAAAATAAAATAGTTGAAACTCGCCTTTGATAAACATATTGAATGTCATCGGCACTAATCTCTATCACAAGATTTGAGTTAAGGACCTCATTGATCCCAATGGAGAATGAATGTGAACCTGCATTCTGAAACATGGAGTTGAAACGTTAGATAAAGATATTTCCAAATTGATAATAACATGTATGCAAACTTTGCAAAGTATGCAAGTATAGTATTTTGAAACATTACTGGATGTTGATTTATTCTTTCGAATCTTTTGTCGATAACATAGAGAGGCATTTGGCTCCGCTTCTTTCGGTTCTCATCATCCTGTAGAACGAGAATGGCATTATATCCAACAGTACAAAATAATAAGATACTGATGAATATAAACAAGATTTTAGACATGTAACATTCTGCCTTCGTAACACATCCATAGATTGCTAGCTTGAGAGCCAATCAGCAATGCTAATTCAAGACAATGATGACCAAGGGAGGTGCCAAGTAGAGATAATTCAAGACCTAGCATAAGACAAATTTCCATATCATGGGGACATGACTTGAACATTTTTATAGCTTTTATCCCATGGAATACTGAAAAACTTCCAAAATATCTAAACAAAATATAACTAATTAGGAAATGCAAAAGAAAAAATGAAAAGTTATTTGAGTGAAAAAATTTAAAATGGAATATTCTACAATAATTGCTTACCATGTTTCATTTCAATATATCATGCCAAGACATTTAGTTCATCAATATAGCATCTATAGAAATTGATTATCAAAACAACTTAATTAGTTAGTATGTTATATCTTCACATTTAAATTTTATTATGTATATGCAAAACAACAAAAATTAGATAACATTTGCATGTAGATCTGTTGGTAAAGCGATCTTAAAATAGATTAGCTTGATGGTTCAATTCTCAATCCATGTTTCAATACGTTATATTTTGTAAACAAATATAATACGGAATGTTCACCCAAAAAATACAAAAAAGAAAAGTACAAAATGGGAAAGAGGTAAATGCCTCTCCAACCAATGGGGTCTAGGCTAGCAAGGAGAACCATTAAATTGAATTGCTCAACAGGTATATTGAGCACAACACAATTCTCACCAATTTTTTGGTCTTGGGAGACCTAACAAAACCAGATAAGGTCCCTAGTTCAGTAAAAACTAAGTCAAACAAGCAGCTTCAATCTTGTTTTACACAATTTTGATCCTACACTGTTTAGAAAATCTAAAAAGTTGTTTATATAGTAAGTCCAGGGATGTGCATAGTTGTAGAACCTTTCCAATTTTCAGTTCCACGCCCTGTTTTCTTGACTTAGCATTGTGGCACTTCTAAGAAATATAGACCTGTTTATTCCACGAGTGCACAAACATAACACTTCTAAACTAAACATACATCAAATATCACTTTTCTACGCAATGCTAGAATAAACTCTGAAGGTGCCACAATTGATGCCAACATGGCCAAGCTAGAGGCTTATTTTCTTTATGTTGGTGTCGGATACGTTCACTGCACTGAAGGTTTCAAATCCAACTACCTTCCAGTAGACTAGTAGAGCTATGGGCTAGGACCATGCCAGTTTTATTTCTTTTATATTAGTTTTACAAAAGATACACATCATGGGGGTTTCTCACGCAGCATAGGTCCAATTACAATTATAAGCTAATTTTTTTGCGCATAACAAAATTATGTAGATTACAACATTGTATAGCAAACCATAACATCTTCCTGAGATCCTGGCAAGCTCCAGGTATATGAATTGGAATAGGTCGTAACCCGGTGTTGGTCCCGCCTATACGGGTCCCGGGAGGGGTGAGCTGGAGACGGTCCTAACCTTTGGCTTTTTATACACAAAGTAGCCACTCTTAGGACTCGAACCGCGCTCTTGAGCTAGCTACCCGATCCTTTTACCGTCACACCAAGTGACAGCCTGAATTAAAGTAATTCACATAAATGTTAGCCATACGGAGAAAAAAGATCAAAGTTCATGACAATACCATGTCAAAATCAATTCAACAACCTAGATAGTTAATTATGCAGCTTCATTCACTGGTAAATGCATAAAGCCAATGTGCCCAATATGACAGCAGGGTAACATAATTAGATATCGCAAGCCAGACATGGATGGAATAAAACAGGAAACAAAATAAAGACTGTCATGTTTATGATAATCCAATATTTAGCTCCCACAATTAACAATTAAACTCAATGAAAGTACAATGACATCATCAAAACTTCAAAGCTAAAATAACAGGTAAATCTTTAAAATCAATGACAGGAACTCAATACCACACAGGGTCAACTCTATCAGTAGAAGACTAACTTCCCAAAAATTCCATAGCTGATTATGCAAGCAACTCCATAGTGGTGACGAGCAAAAGTGCGGTTGCCTGTTGAAAGTTTCATAACTGACACCAATTTTGTTGCATTCATTCCCATCGAACGTAAAGCGCACCCTCTCTAGAAGCATCCATTTTGCATAATTCACACCAAGATTGCTAGGTTGACCAGAGCCTCCCTTCAATCATAATACAACTCTCAGATCTTATCTCTTAAGTAATATAACTCTTTGATATAAAGGTAAAAACTATATACAAGAAGAAATAATGTTAAATCACTATAGAGGGCTTGTAATCAGTCAATCCTATAAGAATACCACAAATAATTGAACAACATATAAATTTCAACTAATCCCGATATGGGAACGACCTAGAATACCATGTGGCCCATGTGAAATAATTAAGAAAATAGATGCACATGTTAAATTTGAATCTCATCAAGAAAGACATAAAATCTCCCTAGATTAGCAAATTGCAAGTCCATTTTTTTGGGCAAAAAACAAGGTGTCAAACACAACTTCTCTTAAGATAGGGGTGTCTGAGATAATATGTAAGTAGAGATGTGCATGAAAAGAAATTTTATCATTCTTTAGAAAAATTTCATTGACTACCGTAGCGAGAAAATTGGCAGTCGAACGCCATTATATTATTGTCATACATTCTCTATATTATATATATAAATATATATGATCTAGAAACTATAGCAGTTAAAACTCCCACCATTCAAAACCTTCCTTGACATTTACACCTATGCGAGATAAGGGCTTCCCTTTCTACCTAGATACACTTTTTACAAGAAATGACACCCACAATTAAAAAACTTCAACAAGAGCACAAGTCAGTCTCTAAGAAATGGCACAACTTAAAATGTGATATTTCGTTCTGATGAAAAGGGAAAACAACAACAACAAAATAAAACTTTTTGAATAAATAAGTGAATCATATTGTAGTCAGTGTAAATCTCAAATAAATAAGCAAAATAACATATAAGCACCACGCTTAACCATCAGAATAAGAAATAATAACTGCAACATACCTTGCTTGGAGTAACAAGAAAGAAATCTTCAAATGTTGGTATGCTGGTGTAACCAACAAAGTCCCCAATAAGATTAGCTCTTAAATAGTTATCACCAGATACTGTTGTCCTATTCTCAGGACTAACAACAACAAACTGCGGCAAAAAAAAATAAAAAATCATTCACTAATCTAGATTTCAAGGTAAGAAAACTATTTTCCCTTATACATATAAATGAAAATTCATGCTTTAAAACACAAAATTTCTACTTCAACAGAGACCCAATTAGAACTCCATACCTACTAATAATTAGAACATAAAAAAACAGTATAGTCCTAATCTTTCAATTTAACTTACCAAAAGATTTATACTAAAAATCAGATAAGTAACTTTCTGATTTCTGAATATTGTATAAAATTCAAAAGAATGTTTTGCCAAAGAAAAATAAATAAATTTATTTCTAAACAATTAATACATTGAACCTAATATGCCATGTTAGCTTTGATCATGTGCCTAATTTCTAGACTTACATTCCCATGAATTTTCTACATCCACCCAAACGAAAATATAATATACATCTATTGCAATCATCAACAAAGGATACTTCAGCGACAAGCCATACATGCAAAAGAATTAGAATTTTCACAAATACATAAATATGGAGAAGGGCATATAAAGTCAACATACAGATGTTGCAGATCTTTTTCTCACTTCAATGCTGACAGTAAATCCCAATGACCGTTTTCCAATGGAGAATACGTGAAACCTTCAGCCAAAGCAGAAAGCCAACTTAAGTAGTATCTTATTTTGTCAGATGAGTGCATGTACAAACATCTGATCTATACTAAGAAGTACAAATCAACACAATAGATAATCTAAGTTAAACATCTATATTCAGCAATACATTCTACAATACCAAGCACCACATTATGGAATCATGTGCATACACGCAAACTTTGAGGTTCAAATAATGCATTACCCAAATCTATAACCAAAAGGGTAGTAGAAGTTATCAAATCATCAAACTGAATTACACATCATAAAAATAGAATATATAAGCAATCAATAACAATATTTCAAGTTGTTAACCTACCACTCATCTGGAAAGCGGAGGCAGTGCGCCACATTTTTTTTCCCAAGAATCCATGTCTTAACTATTCACATGAAGCAAAAATGTGGTCCATAAAGATAGATCCCATAGCAATTGATGTAGAGAGCAAGAGAAAAAAGTGAGCCACAAGTTGCAATTAAACTCTCACCAAAATGATCACAAGGATAAGGGACACGTCGCTTGGATCCACACGGGCAACATATTGGCTATTTGAATGAAAAAAGAAACAACATTGAGTACACCATATAGTATAGACAATAATCATCAAGCAATCAAATAAGCATATGAATTTTAAAATTTAATTGCAAACAACTTAAAGAACCCTAAATAGGACAATAAATTTTAAAAATTTGAAGGTTTCAAACTCTGTAGGAAAATAAGCCTAATGATACACAATATAATAAGAGAGCAAATATATTAGTAAGTTGTCTAGTACAATTGATCAAGAATTACAATATTAAGCAAAACACAGACACGAAAAAAGCCCATTAAAGACAAACATCATCAACAAATCAAATAAGTATATAGATTTTAGTGTTTAATTGTAAAAGCTTAAAGAAGTATGCCAAATGGAACAATAAATTTTGAAAAGTACAAGGTTTCAAACTCTATAAAAAAACAAGTCTAACGATATCATTGTTCAATAAATATAATAAGAGACAAAATGGTGAGAACCACCATATTCATTTTGTCATGTGCAAAATGACGTAGAATTACAAATATCAAGAAAAACTAAAAGAGAGGGAGAAAATCGATTAATATAAAAATCAATCTTTCAATGTAGAGGCAAAATACAAAAAACAACTACAAAGCTCTTGTCATGTTGATATTGCAAATGTACCCATTTGAACCCCTCCCCTCATCCTTGAAACCTCCCATACATCTTAAATTCAATGCAGCTATGGTCACGAAAATATAAACAATTGTGTTTTTTATCTATAGTAGGGAGGCCTTCAGTTGACATCTTATGCATATGTCAGAAGAATAAATAAAAGAAATCACAGTGTCGAGGAATTTCACCGTGAAATGATATCTCCAAGGTTTTCACAATAAGGTTTTCCTTCCAAAAACTTTCAAAATAATCATAAAGTAATATGGAAAGTTTAAAAAAAGTAATAAGTAAATACATTAACATAAACAAGACTATTTATCCCAACATTTTTAAAAACTTTATATTCTACAAAACTACATTTTTCTAGCATATCTTCTAACTGCCAATGAGGTTTCAAAAGAACAACAATACAACATGGGAGACAAGGCAATTATAATTAGAAAAATATGAATATAAAATATTGATAGTAAAATATCTAGAACACTTCCAAGTTAGATAAATTTCTACATTACATGCTTTTGTACTTCAAGCTTAAAGAATACTTAATACATTAAAAATATGATGAGACCAACAAAATCAATACTTACAATAAAAAAGTGTATCATTTAGCATGTCCTCAAAACTTATTCCTTCCCACTTGATTTTTTTCTTTTTTCAATTACTATTGATGGCACTCGATCTAATTGTCCTATGTTTCCTTTCTTTTTGTATTTTTCAGCTTTTCCTTAAAAACTTTAGTACTCTTCTTAAATAATACAAGTCAAGGCACATGGCATTTGGAAATTCCAAGGGTCATGTTGAAAACATCTTGTTGCGTCAACTTCAATACTACTATTGTACTACATTTAACATGTGCACAGCAGTTTCAAAATCTAATATGTGTTAGGCATGTAACAACTTGCAGGTTTTGAAACAAATGAGTAACAAAGGCTCCTCATATTTTTATAGATGAAAAACAATGAAAATAAATATAAATATAAAAAGTACACAAACCACATAAAATTCAAATTATGGGGTAAAAGTTGGCTGTCTTGAAAAATCTCACCAGTGTTTCTGTGAGAACGCCACCACCTTTTCTAGGCAACCTAGAAAAAACAACCAAATCAATAGAAATTAATTTAGTTTTGACTAAATAAACATACATTAAGGTCACATGTTTATAAGCTATATGAAACAATGGGAGCTATGGAACACATGAAAAGTCTCACCATCATGACATCATTTTTTTTTTTTTACTAATTCTCAAACTTAGATAATGTTAAATTGCAGTCACAAATATAATTTAGATGAGTACTGGATATAGAAATGCAAAAAATATGTATTGAATGGAGATATCGACAAATATCTATAACTTTTAATTGTACATTACCATGATAACAATATTATTTAGATTTGATTGTCATTTTGGCAAAGATTGTAGCAAATGAAAACAAAGCGACAAGTAAACACAACTTTGAGACACATTGTTGACCAATTAAACATTTCTAATATTCATTCGAACATAAGAAGAGTAAATTCATTTGGAGGGAATTTTGAGTGATTTTTTTACCCTTTCTTACGCTATCTTCTAAGTACATACCATTCTTTTCATTCTTTAATTACAAGAACAACTCTTTTGTAGGCCAAATGCAACCTAATACATATTATATGCAAACCATAATTTGGGTTCATAATTAATGATTATTCTTTATTCCAAAACCTTGTATTTTTTCTTCCCAAATGAGCACAGTGACTAGTATCTTTCTTGATGATTTCTTATTAATATTTTTTGGATACTTGTGTTTTTCTATAGGGTGTGGTTTGTATATAGCCTAGGCTCTAAACAATCAAATTAGAGCCTACCTTCAAATAGTGTCGAGAAATGTGGTTTCAATGCTGGAAATCTTTGTGATAGCCTTAAAATATATTTTCGTCTTTATTTATAAAGTTTAAAGCTTAAAAAATAGTGTAGATCGACAGATCTATAAGAACTTGAAAGTCTTGAAAATTGATGGTCCAAAAACGTGTTACAAAATGCACTATTTCCAAAACTTGAAATCTATTTTTTTCTGAAGTCCATACATCTTGATATCGAGATGATCAATTTGATGATATTTGGGCATCAAAACAACCTCTTCTAACGAAATTTTTGTGGTAGGCTCCAATTTGATTGTTTAGAGCCTCAGCTCTATATAAACGTTTCCCTTTTCTATAAGCATATTCAGAAAAAATCAACAAACAAAAAATAGTAGAAAAGTTGAACATACCCAAATCATGACTTTCACTAGAGTATTCTACAAACGCATTATGATATCTTATAAATATGGGTGTGGATACATACATGTGCATGTATATTCATATTGAGTAACCAACCTCGTGACTAATCAAATTTTTGGAATATTTAATAGTGGAGAGAGATTTCATACAATAATTTCACGTAATCTAATAAAATGCTCCTTCAAAAACCATTTCAAGGTTATGGAAAGTGTGATGGATAGTCAAGGGTACGAATGGGATATATTATTCAATAAGGTCATAATTTGGGTTTTTATTTAAATAAGGGTATATCTTGTAATTTGTTCCATCTCAATACTATATAAGTGTGACTACTGGCTAGTCTAACGCAAGAGATCGAGTCACTCATTTTACCCAAATTTCTCTCTCAAACCTGCTTCTCTTTTTTTCTTCTCTTGCCTGTACTCATTTTATAATTACCAAATTCAGACCTAGATCTTGATCATTTTTTCCAACTTGGTATCTGTCATAGAATATAGAGAGAAAAGAGAAGAAAAACATATAAGAGAGGAGAGAAATATGAGAAACCTGAGAGGAAAGAGAAAGGAATGAGGTTTAACCCATCCTCACGCGCCTCTCAGGCCTTATATTTTATGATATGGAAAAAACTACCCATACAAATATAATTAGGACACTTTGGTCCAAAACTTAGATAATAAAAGATTTTAGTACCCCCCTCAAGTTGGAGCATAAATGACGCCTACACCCAGCATGGAACAAATTTTTTGGAACATATTATGAATTTACGACAAAGGCCTTTGGTGAATATTTCTACCAATTGATCCTTAGATATCACATATGGAGTAGACACCTGCTTACTCGCAACTTTTTCTTGGATAACAGGCTACTTTAATATGGTTGGTCTTTTCATGAAACACTGGATTACTGGCTATATAGGTGACAGCTTTGTTATCACAATACATCTTCATATGTTCAGCAATAGTAAAGCCCATCTCCTCCATCAGTGTTTTCAGCCACATCAATTCATATGTAGTGTGCGTCATTGCAATACATTCAGCCTCAGCACTAGATCTAACCACAACTTTTTATTTCTTACTTCGCCATATTACCAAGTTTCCACCAATGAATGTACAATACATGTTGTAGACCACTTGTGATATGGTGATCTTGCCCAATCAGCATATGAGTAACCTTCAATGGCAAAATGATTATTTGGCTTGTAAATCAAAACTCAACCTCGGGGTCCCTTCAGATACCTTAAAATTCTATGAACAGCATCCCAATGAGGAATCCTCGGAGCATGCATAGATTGACTCACAACACTTACAGCAATAGCAATATCAAGTCTGGTCAGCCTATCAACCAGTCTTCTGTACCTTCTTGAATCCTCAAACAGCTCCCCCTAATCGGCCAATAATTTCCTATTTGAATCCATAGGACAAACATTCAAGTTACTTTGACAAATCTGTCACATATTGTCTTTGGGACAACCTAATGCCATACTTTGATTTAGCTACTTCAATTTCCTAGAAAATACCTTGGTTGACTCAGATCTTTTGTCTAAACATATTGTTTTAGATATCTCTTCAAATGACTGATTCGTTCTTGATCACTGACAGTAACAGCAATATCATTAACATAGACAGCTAAAACTATTATTCTTGTTGGGGTTATGTGGCCATTTAAAGGCCTTATGAGATCATGTACTAAAAGCATATAGTGAAATGTTGGCTCTAGTGGCAGTGTGATCCGCGTTGGATAGTGAGCATTTCTGATGCCTAGACTCACCTGAGCTTTGACTGGCTACTGCTCAACGTGATCTTCAAAAACCCGTAGTCCTAGGCAATTTGTGAACACTTTTTGATGTGGGTTTATCGCTTGATGAGATCAAAAATGTGCCCAAGACAGTAGGCCAGGAGCCATGGATTTGACCCCCGTATGTGATGAATGGCCTGAAAGGACAAGGGCCTAAATCCTCATCATTACCATCACACGCCATATACATCAGATAGTCGTCTGAGAAGCGACCCTTTTGGATAAGGTTGTGTAACGTGTACAAGTGCAGCCCCTGCAACACTGGACTGTGTTGGAAGGACCCATGGAGCAAACTGTTGAAATGGGACCTGGACTTGTCCTCACTGAGGGACCTGTAATCCATGGATTAAGATCGTACCTCCTTCACTTATTGGCTGACTTTGATAACCCAATCATGAATCCCTGCGAAGGGCTGTGAGTCAAGAGAACTATTGGATCAGTTTGAGAAAGTGCAGTGAGATACAATCTCTAGAGAGGATGGAGGCCTCAATATATTTGTCGTAATCCTAACTCTATGGATCCAATTCCCATCAAATCTTCTTAAAAAAATTTAAATATGTTTTAATTATTTTTCAGATAATTAAAATGAACTTTTAAACCTCTCTAGGTATTTTATTTTATTTAAAAATAATTTTTAAATAAAGAAAAATCAATTTTCTGAATTTATTTTAATTAAAAAGAAAAATAAAATATTTAGAGGTTTTATAAAATTACTTTATTATCTGAAAATAATATTTAAGACATTGGGGCTCATTGGGCCCACCAATATATGGGGCGTAGAGCCCGCATGGACACCCTGGGTAATGTGCCCCACCTCCTCATACTTTCCTAAATTGAAATACGACAATTAAATCATGTGCTGAAACATTTAGAAAACTGTTTGTGTGGAGATTTTGACTGCTTTTAAAAAGGAAAAGTGGAAGAAAATAAATGAAATAGTGTTAATATTTTCTATACACAATATTTAATGGGAATGGAGTTATGGAACTATTTCCTTTAATCATGATGGTTGATCTAAGAAATGAATGGATGAGATCTATTCACCCTACAGGTTTCCAAGATCAAAGGTCAAGATTAAATCTCATAATGATAGCAAGACCCTAACCCTAGAAACCCGAGCCTTTATTATATATAAACTAGCTATGGGGGGTTCATTCTCTACACCCTAACTCTCTCTCTATCTTTGAGCATCAAAAGGGTGACATGCCCCTCTCTAAACTTCTCTCTTCTTCTCTCTCTAAAATTAGGATATATGAAAGAAAACAAACCCTAAGGGGTGGCACGCCTAAGGCACATAGCCTAGCCCTAGGTCTTGGCCTTATGCTCATGTGTTGAGCCTTGATCAAGGATATCACATGTTGTGTTCTTTGCTGGTTTTCGCCTAAGCTTCCCAAGTTATGAGATGAGATTTTCAACCAAAATCCCGTATGTCACTAATGGAGGAGACCCAGTATGGGGTGTATGAAGTCCTTAGGAGTAATCTGAGGCAAGATATGTAGTATCTTCTTGTTTCTTGCTTACTTGATTCCATTGTGTCTTTTATGTTTTTTTTTAATGACAAGCAAGTGAGAGTTCTTAGAAATTTTATCTAGTTTATATTGTATTTGGATACTTGTGCGTGATTCGGGTGGCAATATAACAAGAAAAGATAGAAAAATTTTAATCGGTATTGACTTGTCCGGTCACATAGTCCACCTTTCAATTCTTGAGTCTTCATTTCAAATAAACACTAAATGATCTGCATGACTACACCAAAATCCATATGTTATAATAATTTCACTAAACCTTTTTAATCCACGCTTGTGGAGAGTGTTTCAGGCCATAAATGACTTTCTTCAACTTACACACTTTATCTTACTCCCCCTGAGTGGTTGCTCCATGTACGCCTATTCTTGTAAATCACCATGGAGGAAAGCACTTTTGACATCAAATTGCCACAACAGCCATCCCTTGTTGGTGCCTACAGATATAAACACTCAAACTGACTTAAGTTTAAAAACAAGAGCAACTGTTTCAAAGTAGTCAATGCCAAATGTTTGTATCCCTTGGCAACCAATCTGGCCTTTAATCTTTCTACAGTACCATCAGGTTCTTTGAGCAGCAACTTTTTGAGCCAAAATCAACGTATAATCTTTCGTTTTTTGAACAAATTGAATCATGAATCTGATAAATAACTCGATTATCTATCAAACCCCCAAAGTTTTTCAAGAAACATTAGGTATTGAAGATATTATTGAAAGAATGACGGAAATTGTCACAAACCTAAAAAATCCCCCATTTTGATCCAAGAAATTCTTTTTTTTTCTATGTTTCAATCCAAATTTCTTATTTTATAGATTCTAGATAGTGATTTATAGCAATAAATCACGAAAAAAGACAAAAAATGACACAAAACAAATCAAAAAAATGTGAAATTTTTTATTCAAGTATGCATGCTACATATAACGGCCGTAACAGGTACATTAGCGTTATTTAATAAAAAACGTCTGTTATATCGTCTAACCGATCCGGTTAGCAGAAAACTGGCCGGTTTGATGAAAAATGTGCCTGTTCGGACCCTAACCGGCCGGTTTTGGGCCAGTCATTCTATGGGGAAGTATCCAAAGCTACTAGACACCCAAAACCGGCCATAACCGAAACCCTAGCAGTTCTAATCTAACCAGCCGGTTCCAGTTCAAGCCTATCTTTCTAACATTGGTCATACCCTAACCAAACCTTCCCCAGAACACTATCCTTAGTTCTACTTCATTTAGACCTTTCATTCCATTTCTACCCAATTATAAAAAAGACCCAAAACCCTATTGCTCTAATCTCTCTAGGAACCTAAAACCCTTAAATCATAATTTAATTAAAATTCCTAGTCATACCCAAACCGTCTGTTCTACATCCATTTCATGTGTCACACTTGTGTATGAGACAAGCCCCTCGTTTCAACATTGATAACCACATGTAATCCACCTATTTTCATCAGCCAATTTCAGAATCAAGGATATTGTCTCAAGAAAAATAAATAAATTTTGACTCATTTCAATTTAGTGTAAGTTACTCAATCGCCGTCGACGTTCAAGGAATCTTAAGTTTTACAACAAGTAAGTTAATCGCCTTAAAAAAGACGCATATTGTTACCCTAAAAAAAAGATTCATATTGTATCACGCAAGTTCATTTCAGCAGTCAGATACTTCCTTGGTTAGGATCAAGTTGAAAAGTAAACTTCAAACTAGAAGAACCCATGATGCAAATGAATAAAAGGAAAGAAAACAACCATATCGATGAAATAGTATTTCCATATATTAACTGCAAAGGGAAGTCACTTGCCCAACACAACCTCCAACAACAGATTCACCGGCATCTGGTTTGCATTTTCGTGTCTTGACAAATAACTCTGTAGGCTTATATGCAACATCCTAGATCATAATAAATTCCAAATGAGTAAAGTTTTTACTAAATGGAACTTCCATTAATATAAGCCAAAAGTAAAGCTCACAGGAAAGCAAACTAGGAAATACGATAAAAGATGCTCAGTCACAGCAGCAATTTCAAATAAACAAAACATACACTTGCACATCCATGAACTCTAAATTTATCATCCATATAATTTTCATTTACCTATTACCTGAATGTACATTAACTCATAAAGAGCATATGCAGGGGATTTTTGTATAGTAATAATGAGTGATGTTTTTATAGTTTGCATCTTTCCACTTGAAACATTTTCTGCCTCCACAAGCTCAGCTTCAATAGAAGCCTCTCTTCCACTCTGTTAAATAACCACGCATGTTAAAATTCATAAAATTGTGAGGAATATGATACCCCTATTCCTAGATTAACTCATTCATCATATGGACAATTAATGTAAGAGATTGAATATTCCATAAAACAAAAACTAACACAGGGAATAACATGCCTATCAGAAATTTATCCTCAAATTCCACAATTGTAAACCGTCAGCAAGCCAATTATGAAAGTTCTGACCTATTCTTACTTGCTGAAAATTATAAGTTTTCTTTTTGAACAAAAACAGACTATGGAGTGGTCAAATCAAGAAGTTAGCTTGTACAAACCACGTTCCTAAAAATTGATTATGTAGTGGTCAATGACTAACAAGTTAGTTTATACAAACCACGTTTGCAAATCTAGACACTCATGTGCTTTGAAGCATATGCATAATTAAGAGTCTGAATTTCAGCATGTATGAGATTATGCATGGAAGTACACATCTTGAATTTGCTTTTCTGGTTGATTGCTTCAAAACACAAATAAATAAATAAAATGTTGAAAACTATCAATACCATGAATATTCAAAATCACATAATATGCAACCAAAAAATTCTATATCAGATAAAGACTATAATCTAGAAACACAATAGAAAATTAATTAAAATTGTTGGAACCTGTACAATCCTTCTGTTATGGAACAGTAGTGACAAAGCAATTGCAATTCTCAATTGGTGTCCATGGCATCTATGCATAATGAGCTCTTTTGAATTCTCGTATTACACATAACATTATTCACTTTTCACTTAACAAGTGATGCATTGACGAAACTTCCATAATAACCTCCCAAGAAATTCCAGGATTTACAAGTGATCATGAGGATTGTATTCAACAGTCCAATAGAATCCTAATAATCTCAATGGAAATTTTAAATTACAAATGTTAGGTAAAATAATGATTTCAAAGTTTGGAAAAATGAGTCCACTTAGGGCATGGTTGGATGACGGTTAATCTTATCAAGAATAGACTATTTTATCTTAAATTAATACATACTTTAGATAATATTATTTTCTTAGTTGTTTGGTGCATGCCTTGTGTTGTATATAATACTATCTAAGTATTTAAGGTTTTTGGCAACTTTCAGTTATTTTAGTTATTTATTGCTAAAGACATGTGATGAAAGAAAGACCTATGTAAACTTTTGCCGGATAAATACAAATTTTTTTTTTTTAAATAATAATCACCCCTTATAATTTTGACAACAAGATCACTCACAGATGGTCTTTTTACAAACAATAGAAATTCCAAAAATTAAATAACACATCAATAAAATAAATCTCAACTACTTGATGCCATTCATACAACCTAATATTGTGCTTGAGAATATAAAATAAAATAACTTAACAAATAAAAGAAAAGATGTCAGAGATTACTTCAACCGGGCTTTTTACACCCCCACACGGAGTCACCACATTCAATGACACGGGATATGTGGTTTAGCTTCAATCTCGAACCGAGATAGCTGATTTCGGCGAACTAGGTAACCATCCCTTAAAATCTCTACTAAAACTTTAATCCCCTTAATTAACTTAGGTCTAGAGAGGAGAGAGTACCACCTAAAACTTGGAAAGAGAAAGATGGAGGAGAGAGAGAGGGGCATCCCTCTAGGAGAGAGAGAGGTTATGGGATAGAGAGAGAGAGGTTGTGTAGAGATTGGAGGAGAGCACCCCTATTTATAGTGAATATTTAGGTTTAGGGTTTTTCCATAGTTTGCCTCTTTCATGAGATTAAATCTAGACCATTGATCAAGGTGACTTGTGGGGTGAGAGATCTGAGCCATCCATTCCATAGATGGGCCATCAACATTATGGAAAGTGCTTGAACTATTATCCCCCTTTCCTTAAACCTTTTTTCCATCATATATTTAAATAAAATAAATATCATGCATTCCATAAAATTGCATTATCCATGTTACGTGTTCCACAAGGATATGTCAAATATTATCAAGTAAATAAATACTATCAAATATAAATAAGATAAGATCAATATTTAATATCAATTCAAATTGTTCATATCTCTTTAAAACAAACTTGCTATAAAACAGATAAAGCCATGGTAAATATTTCCCTTCCAAGATTTAACCATATGCCACAAAACAAACTTACCTTATCTTAAAAACTTGAACATAAAGCATAGAGAATCCAAAGAGGGTGGGACATGCCACCCTTTTGTGGTACATGTGGGCCCCCCACCCACATGCCACATGGTGGGCCCACGTGCACTATGGGCCCCCATGGAATTTTTATAAAAAAATATATT
>NW_006500346.1:1284777-1295444 GCF_000471905.2 Amborella trichopoda | reverse complement strand
CTCTCTCTGATCTCTGTTATTTTTACCTATTTTACTGTATGTCCCCAATACTTATGCTTGCTTCTTTCTATCAACTCATGGTCAACTAAATCAAAGCACAATGTTTTCATAAGATGACGGTAATTGATTTGCCACTACTTACCTGGTGAACTGTCCATCCTGAAATCTTCAATTTTTTTTTGATAAGTAATGTTTGTATTAATTAATAGAAATATACATCTTGTTTGGTGTTTAAGGGTTACAAAAAAAGTGTGGGAGGGTATATTTTAGACCAGGTGTTGATCTAGAATGTGAGCTACAGATTTGGTTTCTCTCTAGGTGTGGCTAAACGATACATGTAAAGCTCGGAATAGTTAAAAAAATTGATTGAAAAGTGGATTTAATTTCCATGGGAAACGGAAGAGCTCTTTGACCCAATTGATAATGTTCTCAAATTCACCTTCAGTGATGATATCGGGGCCCCAATTTCTCTCAAACAGTTGGAGATCGGCAAGTAGGGTTGTGTCTCGTCTGAGCGGCATTAGTAAAAGCTATAGACCCCAAGTTGGTGAGAAGTATTACTCGTTGGTAGTTTCCTTAAGGTTCCTTTTATGCTTGCCTCCCTCCCTCGCATTTTGCTTTAAACTATAATCAAAGTTTAGTTTGATCGCCCTATGGGTAGAGGCTATCGGCTCTTGTTTCAAGGCTGTAGAATCGATACCCCTTACCATGGTCTGGGTAGCCAATGAACATGGTTTTAACAGTTTTGGGTCATGTAAATTTCTTCTTTTAAATCAACATTTAGAAAGGCTGTTTTGACATCCATCTGATGAACCTCAAAATCAAAATGGGCCGCTATGGCTATAAGGATTCGGATAGATGGGAATTTGACAACAGGGGAAAAGGTCTCCTTATAATCTATCCCCTCTTTTTGGGTAAAACCCTTTGCAACTAGCCTAGTTTTGTATTTGTCTATTTTGTTTTTTGAGTTCAACTTTTTTTTGAAAATCCACTTACAACCAATGGCCTTACATTTTCGAGGTAGAGGTACTAATTCCCATACATGGTTTTGGTTAATGTAAGCATATTCATCTTTTATGGCTTCTACCCAGTGTTCTTTTTCAGGACAGAACAAGGCTTCACGGAAAGTTTTAGGTTTAGAATTTGGATCTTCCCCAACTCTATCAAAATGTTTCCCCAGGTAGACAAATTGTTCTAGGTATAGAGGAGGTCTACTGATTCGGTTACTTCGTCTTGGTTCGGGTTCAGGTCCATTTTGTTTAGAGGGTGGTTTCAAGCTTAGGTTTATTGGAAGTTTCAGGTTTGGGTTCTCAAAGCACAACCTTGTTTCTTGCCTCCTCAAAGAAGTCAGCTTGTTTCTGTCTCAATCTTGCTTCAAGGATTTCTTTCTCGAAGAAGTGAGCATCGTGGCTCTCAATAATCGCTCCTGTTTCAAGGCTGTAGAATCGATACCCCTTACCATGGTCTGGGTAGCCAATGAAAATGGTTTTAACAATTTTGGGTTGAAGTTTGGTCCTATTTTGGTGCGGGATGAGAACATGGGCTGAGAATCCCCAAACTTTTAGGTGGTCAAGGGAGAGAGCACGACCTGTGAATATTACGTGAGGAGTAAGTGGGGCAGCTTTTGTGGGAGTCCGATTAAGAATATAATATGTCGTCAACACAACTTCTCCCCAAAAGTCTAGGGAAAGACTAGCATGCCCCATCATACTCTTTATCATTTCAACCAATGTCCAATTCAGTCTCTCGTCTATACCATTTTGTTCGGGAGTCTATGGCATGGTGTACTGACGGATGATTCCGTTATCAACACAAAGTTCTTTGAAAAGTTCAGATGAATATTCCCCCACTCTATAGGTTCTAAGGACTTTGATTTTCAAGTTGGTTTGATTATCTACCTTGGTTTTATATTCTTTGAATTTTTTTAGGGCTTCAGATTTGTGTGAATAAGATATACATGGCCATATCGCAAGTGGTCATCCATAAAAGTGATGTAATATCTCTTATCGCTTTTGGTAGCCGCATTCATATGTTCACATATGTCACTATGAATGATTTCTAAAACGCTAGTAGCTCTTTTTGCCTTGGTGGTATTTTTACTTGTTAATTTTGTTTACATACAAGACTCACACACTTTCGATAAATCTCCTTTATAATTTTGAAAAATGTCGTCCCTTTTCAATCTTTCCATTCTTTCAAAATTAATGTGTCCTAACCTCATATGCCATAGGGTGGCATCTAATTTATTAGGGGACGAGACATAAACAACGTTCTGTTTTATTTCAATAGCAAATATCCATCTATAAGACGTCCAGTCATGACAACATTATTCCCCTTCTTGACCACCACCTTCTCCCTAATGAAAGTGATCATGAATCCAACCATAGACATCTTGGGATCCGAAACCAAGCACTTCCTCATATCAGGAGCATAAAGTGCTTGCTTTAGGATCAAGAAACTCTTCAACTTTAGCTCAAAATCTCCACCTTCAAGTCCATCAGTTTTCTGATTACCTCTCATGTAGGTATGTTGCTTTCCAGGCCCCATGGGAGTAAAAGAACGAAAGCCTTTTTTGGTGTTTGTGACATGAGCCATAGCTCCTGAGTTAAGACACCAAGAAGCTCCCTTGGGGTCGGCTAGCAACGTCTCAAAGACCACACAAGCCAGTTCTTTGTTGGTCCCTCCAAATTTGTTGGACCGACAATTCTTGGTTATGTGGCCCATCTTCTTGCAAATAAAACAAGTCATGGTCTCTCTCTTTCCTCTTTTGTTTCCAAAATCTCTCCTTTTGAAGTCTCCCCTATTTCCAAAATTAATTCTATCTTTTGCTTTCTTAAGTTTAAAAGAGGGAGGAGATTTTACCATGTGTACGGCTTTCTTTGAAGTTAGTGTCAGTGCGTGCTTCGAGTTTTTCCTTTCTTCTTCTCTTTTGATTGTTGTGATAAGCTCATCCAGCTTTGGTGCTTTCCTTCTGGCCGAGAGTGAGGACACAAAAGTTTCCCATGAGTTAGGAAGTGAATTCATGAGATGAATCACTTGCATAGGTTCAGTGGGTTTCATGCCAGTGTCATCCATTTTTCTGACTAGTGCACGAAAGATGTGCACATGATCCGTGAACTTGATACCCTCTGCCATCTTTATTCATTATACTTTTTCGTAGCCATGACTTGCTTTATGAGAGAGGGATCATCATACTCTCTCTCAAGTCTATCAAAGATTCCACTTGCAGTATAAATTAACTCATACTCAGAAGCATACGAGTCGGTCATGGCGTACAAAAGAATGTTCTTACATCTCAAGTTCCTCCTCTTCCAAGTGGCACATTCATCTTTGATTGCTTGAGATGAGTCATCATCTGGACGTTGAGGACGACACTCATAGGGCATCTCATGCAGTTTTCCTCATAAAGAACACATCGAATCTTTCTTCTCCAAGGGGCATAATTGGTCCCATAAAACCTTTCGCTGTTTAGGATGTCAGAGATGAAGGTACGAGCAGCCATATCTTTTATTCACAAGCAAAAATTAGAAAAGACTTCCTAATGGCAATCAAGTAACTATGCTTTGATACCAATGAAAGAAAGACCAATGTGATCTTTAACCGATGAATCTTTTGTTTTGGCAAAAGATTGCTTACAAGTGGTCCTATTACAATAACATATACTTCAAAATAAAATCAACAAAATGACAAAACCAAGATCTTGAAACTTGATGCCATTGAAATAACTATTTCTTATGCTTGAGAATATGAAGATGAAATTGCAAAAAATAAAAGTAGAGAGTGCCGGAGATTATCTCAACCGGGCTTATTACACCCCCCATCGAGTCAATACCATTCGATGCCGCGGGATCAACCTAGAAAGTAATTTTAAGGTCATACTTTTCTATGGAACTTTAAAACTCCCTTTTAATCACCAAGCTTTGAACCTAGGTAAAAAAACCCCCAAGACCTAGTTTAACATATTCTCTACTATCCAACCCTTAGGTTTAATCAAGATGAGAGAGAGTAGAGGTAGCCTAAGGTTGGCGTGTGTCCCTCTATAGATGGGCTAAGAGAGATTTAGAGAGAGGGAGAGGAAAGTGGGGTGTGCCCCTCTATAGAGGGAAGAGAGATGTGTGAGAGAGTAGAGAGATATGTGTAGAGAATAGAGGAGGGGAGGTTCTCTATTTATAAAACAAAATTAGGCTTAGGGTTTCTTTGGGTTTCCCATAGTTTGCCTCTTTAGTGAGATTGAATGTGAACCGTTGATCAAGGGTAACTTGTGGGGTGAGAGATCTGAGCCATCCATTCCATAAATGGGCTATCAACATTATGAAAGGTGCATGAATCCTTATCCGCTTTTCCTAAAACATTTTCTCATTAATAGAAATTATCTAATAAAAATATTGTGCATTCCATAAAATAGCACACGTCTTATCATACTTTTACAAAATCTTTCAAAATTATATCAAGTCAATATATATCCAACCATATGGCCACATGCCATATGACCATATGGTCACATGCCATATGTAGAAAGATAGTAAGTGAATTAAGGGGTGGGGCCTGCCACCCTATAGGGGGCTTCATAGGCCCCACCTCCTACAACACGGTGGGCTCATGTGAACAATAGGCCCCCATGAATTTTACATATATTGAAAAATTCTAAAGAATATTATTAGAATATTTAAACCATTGTAAAATCAATATCTTTAATTTTATAAATCCAAATTTTATAAATAACATATCTAAAGGTTTATAAAATTTCAAATAATAATTCTAAAATAATTTCTATCATAAAACAAACATAATTAAATTAATTTGATAGAAAAATGATCCATATGGTTTAGGAATTGAATCAACAAGTATGGGGCACTCCACCTTCAACTGTGGACTACAGACCATACTTGTTTTATCGGGCCGACCCAATGTTTCCCATGACCCACAGTCTAAGCAATGGCTCATTAGCAGGTCATCAAAGTCTAGCTGATGAGCCAAGGGGCAAAAAGAGCTATCCAATGAAAGAAAGATATTATATCACTTTTATAGATGACCACTCGCGATATGACTATGTATATCTTATTCACACAAAATCTGAAGCCCTAGAAAAATTCAAAGAATATAAAGTCGTGGTAGAAAATCAAACCAACTTGAAAATCAACGTCCTTAGAACCGATAGAGGGGGGGAATATTCATCTGAACTTTTCAAAGAACTCTGTGTTGAGAACAGAATCATTCATCAATACACCATGCCATACTCCTGAACAAAATGGTGTAGCCAAGAGATGGAATAGGACCTTGGTTGAAATGGTAAGGAGTATGATGGGGCATGCAAGTCTTTCCCTAGATTTTTGGGGAGAAGCCATGTCGACGGCATGTTATATCCTTAATCAGACACCCACAAATGGTGCCCCACTTACTCCTCACGATATATTCACAGGTTGTGCTCCCTCCCTTGATCATCTAAAAGTTTGGGATTGCCCAGCCCATGTTCTCATCTCGCACCAAAATAGGACCAAACTTCAACCCGAGAGATTTGAGGATAAAGGGAAGGAGAACCTAGTGTGTAAACTTAATAAATCTCTCTATGACCTAAAACAAGCGTCGCTTCAGTGGTACATAAAATTTCAGGAGACCTTTGCTCTTGCAGGGTTCTCTACAAATAATTAGGACTACTGTATCTATCAAAAGGTCAATGGGACTGATGTGGTCTTTATTTCCTTATATGTGGATGATATGCCAATTGTTAGTAGCTTGATTGCCCTAGTAGTAGAGACAAAAACTTTCCTTGCATAACATTTCGATATGAAGGATCTTAGAGAAGCTTCATATGTGTTAGGCATCAAGATAATATGAAACAGAAGAGAGAAAACTATCCAACTTTCCCAGGCAACCTATTGCAAGAGGATACTGGAAAATTTTGATATGAATGTGTAAGCCCAATGTCTACCCCAATAGATAAAAAGACGAAGCTAAGTAATAAAATGTGTTCTACCGAAGATATGAATATAAGAGCTATGGAGAGAGTGCCTTATAGGAGCGCAGTTGGGTCCCTTATGTATGCCATGACGGGAACAAGGCTAGACTTGTCTTTCGTCATGATCTTGGTCAGTCGATTCCAAAGCAATCCTGGAGAGGAGCATTGGAAAGCGGTCAAGAGAATCCTTAAATATTTCCTATGCACTTACATACAAAGGGTCACGGATCCAAATGATGCAAAGTCTACATCTGGATATGTGTTTATGCTTGGAGGGGGTGTAGTTTCTTGGAAGCCAAAGAAACAAGATATAGTAGCGTTATCCACCATGGAAGCTGAATATGTGGCATGCTGTTTAGCGGCCAAGGAAGCCGTATGGATTAAGAAGTTTCTTAATCAGCTCAGCTTTCATCCTGTACGTTGTGAGGCAGTACGGATTTTATGCGACAACATGGCGGCAATTTGCATTTTTAAGGAACTTTGTTTTCACAAGAACTCCAAGCATATTAAACCATACTTCTATCACCTGAGGAATGAGGTGAGAATGAGAGAGATCGAGATTAGCTACATATCCACAGATCTGATGATTGCAGATCCTCTGACTAAGGGGGTTGCCCCTAATGTTTTTGTAAGACATGTGAGCGAGATGGGGATGAGAGAAAGTGGAGAAGAGAGAATGTAAAGCCTTCAAAGGCCAAGTGGGAGATGCTGTATTTATGTGGCCATTAAAGGCCTTATGAGTGATTGTAATAAAACATTTGTTTTAATAGAACATGAACTAAGTGGGAGTGTGGTCCCTCGTGGGCTATATACTATGCAAATAATGTTTGCAGATACTGGACTGTGCTTGACGGTCAAAGTAAGTTGGTTGGGAAAAACCCATGTTACCTGGGCATAGATCCTTCTTTGAGACGGGAAAGGTGGTGCTGGGCTGCCCTAGCCCTTGTCCCCATAAGCCTTTCCAGACCAAAAGCCACCAAAAGCAAATTAAGAAAATACAAAAGAAAAAAACTAGAAAAAAGCGTGATGGGCCTTGTCGAATCAAGTTGGTGTTGGCGCTAGCTCGGCCTTGAGCCACAATTTGTGGCCCAGACCCTACTTTTTTAGGGCCGGGCCAACTGGGCGGTCTCTGCTGCCCGGCCCATTTCCAACCCTTGAGATGGGGAAGTGAGACGTGAGAGTACATATGTACAAGGCAAAGGTGAAATTAGGATAAAGTGAGAGACAAAGTAGAGGATTGAGGTTAGAAAGGGCTATGCTTTTTCGCAGAGGCAGAGAGAAATCTTTATTTAGTGATGCGAAAGAGAGAGAGCATTGTAATAAAGAGAGGGAGGGAGGGGGGAGGGAGTACCTAGATAAAGGCGAGTGGAGAGAGAGAGCTTTGGCTGAGAATGGTGAGAGGCGATGGCAAGTGGAGAGATAAAGCTTCCACTGAGAATGGCTTTGCTTGATTGGGGCTTCAGGCTCGCTGTGCATTTTAAGCGGAAAGCTTGTCTTAATGGTTTCGAATGAAAACAATCGGCTCCAATGAGAAGAGCCATTCTTGGAGATTTGTATTCCACTTATTTAGATGGAATACAAATCTCAATGTTTTAGATTAAAGACTTGATGGGCAAACCAAACATATAAAATACACCCAACCTCCCCACCCCACCCCACCCCACCCCAAAATAAAAAAGGGGAAGGCAAAGCCGGAGGGGGGGGGGGGAACCTTTCTCCAAAGGTAACTGAGACTTTAGAAGCCAAACAAGGTCGCAGGCGATGGAAGCTAAGGCATCCATGTTTTTATCACCTACCAAAGCAAGGTGTCCTCCACTTGAGTCAAAGGAGGAGCTTATACACCTCTGTCCAAGGTGTCTTGCAGGACTAACCTATGTCCGTGTTTGATCTCAACGCGGGCTCGCATGTCCGTGTTTGATCTCAACGCGGGCTCGCATATCCGAGTTGCACCAGGATGTGCCCTAATATTCCTTGCGGTGACTTTTGGTATTACCTGTCAGTTTAGATCCGCCATAAATCTGGGATGAAGTCGGTCTGGGGAGCAGAGCCCTTCTAAGCAGCATGATCTGTAAATGGTTTTCTATGAGATTCACTTCCATGAAGACTGCACATTTTCGCAGTTTGGATGCCATTTGGGGATGGAATTTCAATCAATGCTTAAATATTTTGAGGCCAAAATATGGAGATCTGTATTCCATCGACATAGGTGGAATGCACATCTCCAGGAAATGGCTCTTTCCACATATCCTTTTGTTTTCAACCAAAACTGTTAAGGCGTACTTTGAGGTCCGCTTAAAAATGAAGAGAGCTCGAAGACCTAAGCAAGCGAAGTCATTCTCAGCCGAAGCTCTCTCTCCACTCGCCATTGCCTTTCACCATTCTCAGCCAAAGCTTTCTCTCTCTCTCTCTCTTTCTCCTCTCCCTCCTCTTGCCTTTAGCCCAGGTAATCTCTATCTCCATGAACTTCCTACTCTCTCTCTCTCTCCACCCCCCCCCCCACTGCATTGCTTTCTCTTTCACTCCAAAGAAGGATTTATCTCTCCCTTTGCATAAAAGCAAAGCTCTCTGTTCTTACTTCTCTACTCTATCTCTCGCGTTACCCTAATTTTACCTTTGCTTTGTACATTTGTACCCTCACCTCTCACTCCCCTGCATCAAAGAAGGCTCTTATTGATGGTTGGGCACTCAAGCTCAAAGAAAGACAAGATATCAGTGGTTGACAAAAAGAAATCTTTTTGAGTTGATGGCAAACATGATTGAGTTGATGGCAAACATTGTTACAGGAATTGCGGTTACACTTGAAGAAATGACTCGGGAACAAAAACCACATATCAAGGAGGTCTATGATGTTGTTTGCTCAGTCAAATTGTAATTGTGAGGGCGTTAAGCGATGTCATTGCTGACATTAATACTAGTGAGTTATTCTAAAAAATGATTGAGGAACAAAGGGCTCATTGGGTGTCCATGATGTATGTGCAGTGGGGCAAATCCAAGTTCTATGGGCTTCATTCCCTTTTCTTTGAGCTAGCCATTCGTGCTATGTACTCCTGTTGCTCTCACCTATGTCTCTCTCTCTCTCTAATTTCATTTTAGACTTCCATTATAAAGCAATTGGAATTAAGCATGGATTGCTTAAGACTCAATTTTTGTTTTATAATTATAGGTAAATGTCATCTTGACTTTATCCTTGTTATATACCATCTTATGTGTCAAGTAAAATTTGAATTTTATATGCCATTTTGGAATATCATTGAAATGCCACTATACATTTCTAATACGACTTGTTTTTTTTGAATGGGGCCCAAAATCAAGATTTTGGTCAAATATGGGCAAACAAAATTAAGCATAGTGTGATATCTCAATGGATTCAACATAGAAATTTTTTCAAGTGGTTTCATAAAACATGTGGGTTAAACTTCTGGCCCAGTCAATATGATGGGAATAATGCAAAAAGAGGATGTAATAAATTTTTGAGAAGCACCTCTTCCAGTCAAATGTAAATAGGGGAAGTATTTTCCAGGTCTCTTATCAGATGCTAACCAAACAGTAGACACTCATATTCCAGGAGATGCCAATTCCAGGAGAGGGATCTCTCTAGAACATGCATCTCCAAATATCCAAACAGGCCCTAACAGTAGCCTTGAGGTTGGAAAAGGCGGAGAAAGCCACAATCCTATAAGGCTTCCAACAGAATCAGGGGTGGCGCATTGTCAACATAATTGTTTAAGGAAGAAAGCCCAACTATTGTAGGTTGTTTTGACGTGAAGAAAGAGATGAATGTCTGTCTTCTTACCATCCTTACACATAATGCTTTGTTTTGGCGAGGGTTAGCCTTTGCTTTCGATATGCTTGACTGTAAGGTCAACTAGACACCCAACCCCACTCTTGGAGTCATTGCTGGCCTTTATACCTGAGAAAATTTCTGGTTTGTCGCAGTTAGAAGAACCATTAGAGTAACGAAACTGAAAAGGATCCTTCAGAGAGGGGCTCTAGATAATCTTGTCTTTGTCATGAAGAGGGATGAAATAGTCCCTAGACTAAGTAACCGGGCTGTGAATTCAAGAGCTTCATCATCATCTAGGTTTAGGTGAAATTTAGGGCTCCAACCACTCTGACTCCCACTATTTAAACTACGCTAACAATGTGTGTTCTCGATCCACTGCTATTTTGGAAAAGCAATGGAAATTCTTACTCCAAAGTGAGTTTTTCATCTTCAGAAATGAATTTGATCACCTGAATCTTGTGGTGAAGCGGATATGCCCTGAGAAGTTTTGGTTGATTGTTAAGACACCTTTCTGTGCACCAGATGTTTGGGCTGTGATAGCTCCTTCGGGCAGCCAACCTTTTTGCTCCATACCTTAATTATTAATGACTTCTTGCTATTGATGATATTGATGCGCAACTAATCACATTCTCCATTTTCCATGTAAGACATGGTTACATGATACTGGAGAAGAAGCCTCTTATTTTTGAATATTTCTTATTAATTTTAGGATATATTTTTTGGGATTTTCTTAAAGGAAAAAGTTTATATAAGGTTGCAACCTTAACATGTTGAACTACGGATGCACCTCAAAAATGCATCGGAAAAAGTAGTTTTAATGTTGAAATACCCTTTGATTGATCATCTTGACATCGAGATGTATGACCATGAAAAATAAAAAGATTTCAAGTCTCAGAAATAGTGCATTTTACAACATATTATCTGCAC